>JABUQX010039088.1:0-42893 GCA_015478945.1 Trachelipus rathkii
TGAACTAAAGATAATAATTACTTATACACACTAAATAGAGGACATAGAAGAGGTATTTTTGACTCAATAGCGGAACTAAAAAGAATTAATAGTAAAATCAAGTGTATATTACTAGTACGAGGTATCAATACAGGTCATACAAACAATGAAGATCAAACATAATGCGTTTCATATCCTAATAATTGATAATTGTAATAATAACGACTGGCTCTCAGAAAATTAATAGTGACAGTAAAAAGTATCATTATGCAAGAACCCCCCAAAAAATTTAATTTATAACACCACTAACCACCAGTACTATACCATCAGCTCACTTACTAGCTACTACTACTACACTACTACTACTGTACTGACTAACTACTATGACTACTACTTCACCGAAGCTTTAGAAAATAGTAGATTCCAAATAATAGATTAAGTTAATAATAATAATACATAAATTATAATAATAAAATGATAGAATAATAACTAACACATGACTCAAATAATAACAACCATAAGAGATTACTAATACACATCTATATGAGAGTAACGAGGATATCCAAACCAAAAGCGAGGGTAGAGTAGAGAAAATAATAGAATAATAATAGAGCAAGTTCGTAGCTAGCCGAGGTCACGCTGGCTCGGCGAATGTACTCACATCAAACACATAACTCAATAGCTGATCACATAATCCATACCTAAATTATACGATAAATAATAATCCAATAAATTATTACAATTATAATACATAAGATAATCTAGTAGTGTGACAGGATATACTGATATTAAACTATTACGATATGGTTTTATGAGTCTGAGTATAGGTTATAGTATAAATATTATATATAAGGATATACAAGACTTAATGGTCAGCGTTTAGTATATATGTCATATATATAATATATAGTATATATATAATACTATATATATATATATATATATAATATATACATATATATTTATTCATTCTACTAGGTATATACTCTATATAGTACGTGATCATACTTGACTCATTGGTATACAGCAAAATATATTATACTATAGAGAGTCACACGTAACCGGTTATTCAAACATATATAGAGAATATAATATATATCGCTTATGGATATTAGTACATATGTCAGCATAAACAAGTTTCATTACAGATCTATAGTTACTAGAATATATTGAATATGAGTATAGTATATGTATATATCTATATAATATAACGGAGAGCTTACGAGTTGTGTATTTAGTGTCGCTTTTCACTTTAGTGGGTGATAATCGCGGGAAATATCGAGAGCTGATATATAGCGTATAATAATGACTATATATAAATCAGTGGCCGCCAGCATACTATATATATATATATATTATATATATATATATATTATAATATATACTATAGAGCTAGATGTAATACACTAGCTATATAAGATATATCGTACGATTCCTATCCACTGAATAAAGCTATGTTGGAGTATATATAACATAAATAAATATATATAACCTCTACAGGCTTGTAGTACGTACTGATTTGTGTATCGCACTTAGTTAATTCTCGTTATGGGTTTCCTCACTCCTCGCTGGGAGATGTATATATCGACTATGTATGGGGTAGTAGTATGAGACTAGGGTGATTCTATCGTGTAGCGCTCATATATAAATAGCTGCAGGAAAATATGTTAAATATCCGTACACCTTTATAAGGGTCGCTTATTGGTATGAGTTGAGTGAATATATATATAGTATGACATTAGAGTCGTCCTCTTATTGTAAAATATGGATATCGCGCCGAGAGAGAGCACTATAGGAGGTGATTCTCGTCTACCTTTTAATGACGTAAATTGGATAATCTAATACTCCTAATATTCTCTAAACGCATTATATATAGGAGTTTCAACTGAATATGATTAGAGTATAACTTCACTCTACATATAACCTATACCATCTTGTTTTGTTTCTGTTAGTGGGATATCCTCTGAAGTACTTATATTATCTGACCTAATACTTATTTGTTGGTTCAATTCATCTAGTACGAGATACGTTTTACCCAACGGACTTCTAGACGATCTTAAAACCAACGCGCTAAAGTCACCAGTTTCATTCAACAAAAAGCACCTCCGCACACTATATCTTCATCGCGAATTTTACTTTTCCCGGAAATCCCTAAAAGTCCTTACGCTTCCATCGATAACTTATATCAATAAATTATTCATTAGTGTAAAAAGTTTCTAGCCGGTTCAGGGCACGCACCTCAAAACTGTCCTTACTACAGATAATATTCTACGACGTTGATCTAAACGTTATCTTGCGTTCTCTCGGTGCCATTGTTTTCTAAAGTAGACGGATGAACATGGGCAGTGAACCTTGTATATACGAAATTTACAGAATGCGTTCTCTAATTTGATCAATTCGACAAGAATTACATCGAACCCACCATTTTTCTCTTATGATAGTCACATCAGTCTGACTAGTATTATTTGCGTTTTGTGTAGGAATTACATAGTCACTCAGTTACATATTAACAACATATCTGCCTATTCTCCTTACTTGCGGATTATACTCTCTAACGAAGACCTCATGACAGATAATATTTTATCTGTGGTAATCCAGAAATATAGATTCCTACTCGAGCCAATAGATCAAATCACGCTCCTCTTTCTAGTGATGGCATGTTTCCGAGTAGGTACCACCGAACTTCCAAACGGTTGTGAAATATCTAACATATACTTCTATATAAGAAAAAAGAGAGGATAGATAAATAGTGTTGAACTTATTCATCCTTATGGTGGATACCCACTTATTTTATGCTGCTAATAATTCGAAATTCTCGGTGAGTCTAAAAAATCATTTTCAGGTATATGACTTAAGAGTACTCCTTGGCACCCCATTCCTCAGCGTGGCATATAGCCGAGTAGTTTCGTTGCTGTCTTCATAGAAATACGGTTGTCTACTAGAGTATTATTATTAACTCAGATTTATCAATCTAAAAGAGTATATAAAATCAAGTATCCAATTTGGGGTCTCTTTATTATATATATATTATTGGAACCCCACACCTCTGGGAATTTTTGAGATATTCATTATCTACTCATCTAGTTATATTTAATTATTGTATCATCTTTTATATATATTGATAAGGTGATAATTCGTTAAAGGCATCATATAACACATGATGCAACACTGTAATAGCTGCGATGAAATTCAATATAAGAACACTTTAAACAAGCACACAACTGAAAAGTTCCAACCTATAATGCGATTCTAGATTCCCACAACGGAGATTATTGAAACGCTGAAAATAGTGAGTTTGCAGGTAGATAAAAGATAATAGAGAGAGGCATCAAAAATATATCAGGGTACAAACACAAAATACGCCTACAGAGAGAGTAGGAATATTTATATTCAGAGAAAGGTACATGGAGTATTTTCGCAGGACACATGCATAGTCTTAACAAAAAGCTAACAGGCATCACGGTTAAACTGTGTATCATTTCATATATGTAACTTTCCAATTTTAGCGCCAATACGCACCATTCGTATTATGTGGTACTATATATATTTCGGGTAATGTCTATTACAATGCATCGGTATTTTGTGGCACGGGCTACGTTTACAATAATCAAATCGCTTAACTGCATTAAGTAACGACTTGAGAACAATGAGCTGAAGTATCATTTAGAAAAACACAGGTTCTGGTTGCTTAATCAATATTCGGGGGTAAGTATACATTGTCCATTGGAATCATACTTACTCTATCCTGACAACGCTTATCCGAGGAAAACATTACGCAGATACATTGAGAGTCGTTAGGCTCACTCAGATTTGGCGGTATCTATCGTGTATCGATTGAGAGAGATGTTCTTATGAACTTGATCACATAGACTTTTTACACGAATGCGGCTTCATGGCAGCCGAACATAAACTCTTCTACTTAAAATATCATAACTAGAACAATTTCAACGACGAAGTCCCAACTATTGATAATGAAAGATACACCCCTTATACGATGCATAAGAAAAGTACCGACATTCTCGGGGGGTATCCCGAAGAGGGGTGTAAAAGGCGGATCTATTATATGGATGTAGGTTGGCACACTACCTCAATGCCTCATATTATGGCTATCCCTGTGTATTCTAACTGAACATCTTGTCAAATACAGCATCAAACCGGCTGTGTGGAGAATAATGAATAGTTAGGTTGTGCTTTGCTAGTGGCATGGTGTAGGCGAGGAGGTTACCCTCTCGCTTTGTGATACTAAGGGTATTGGTATACGTCAGGCTGATATAATCTGTACAGATATATTGTTAATTAGTTGCTGTATTATTTCGGTATACGTATTCTATAAAGTTTTGTTAATCTGAGCCCTTAAGTTTAGGTGATATTAGTTGACGCGTTACGGTATTAAAACTTTGTTATGATTATTAAAATACTAGCAGTCAATACCTATTACTAAACACCGGTAAACCACAGTAGAAGCAAAAGGGAGACATTAGCTAATAAAACTCAAGACTTTAAAAAATGTCATAAATGAAATATATTGGTGTTTTACTTAACGGTGATCTAATAAAATAGCATAAAATTTAGAGTAAAAGCTTAGAAATATACAAAAAATATAAATTAGGTAAATAATAAGTAAATAATCAGAGTATAATATTGGACATAAGAAAATGAGCGTCTGCTTTAGGGACAAGAAAGAATAGTAGAGTACAAGATCGCCGTCGCAAAGTCGTGATAAATAATATTATTCTATCATTGGGTTTTACGCGGATTAAGATATAATCGTATATAAGGATGGGCGAATTCAGTATGTTGCAATTGACTGCGAGCCTCACTGCTCTGTGATAGGTCAAAGACAGCACACGAGTAGTATATTTTAGGTATAGCTACCAGAAGCGGCTGAAGCTAATTTTGTGCGCAGAGCATGAAGAGTGCTGTTAGAGTAGTTGTTATTAGCACTCTATATATGGCTGGGTAGGTTAGTTCTCTGGTAGGAGGATAAACACACATAATTTGAGGCAGAGAGAAATGAGTCAGAGAGATATGTACTAAACTTTATGTACAGCATCATGGAGTTAAGAGCATTAGGTAGTAGAATGTCTATTGCTATCTATGAAATGCGATATGGCATGAAGATAATCTTTGATCTTTGAAATCAGGGAGAGACAATGTAATATGGAGAGAGAGTATCGTATTCAGGGGCAAGATGTGTTAGGTTATACTAGCTTTGTTAGAAAATGCTAAGTTTTGTAAGATATTACTGTTAGCTGGTGATAATGTGTTAGAAATGTGGGCTTAGGTTAAGTTTTTGCTGAGTAATGAGGTTTTACAGAGAATTTTGCTAATGTCTACGTTATTCATATTCAAATGATGTTAATTGATATGCTAGACACCTCAATGAAGACAGTATCAGTTCATAGTTCAAGATGATGGTATCATTGATAGGTTGGTGACAATTTGTTAAAGGGATTTTGTTAAAGATAATACTGCTTTAGCTGCTGATATGTTGGAAAAGTGGGGGTAAATTGAGTTTTGCATGCACAACATTCATATAGGATACGTTCTGTATGCAATGTCAGTTACTTTATTGTTGTTAAGTATGGAACTGTTAATGTGGTCATGGAGAGAGGTAGTGAGGGTTGTCGCGTTGTACATGTATATCTTCCTTTCGCTATGCACACGTAATGATATACTTAAGTCTTTAATTGATGTGAAAACTTCTGCTATACCTTAGTCGAATATCAAGCTATTCGTTGGTCAGATACATAAAGAACACTTATTCGTTAAATAAGTGATTTATCCAAATGATGACTCGAATATCTTGAATCAATAGATCAATAGATCAGGGAAGAGTGGGATGGGAGTGGGGAAGGATGGGACTGGTGGTTTGATTTACAGATTGACTGATTTACTGCTTTAGGAATAGTAAGCTTTACACTTATACTATGAAATTTTATTCAAAGAAACTTATTTTTATGTTATGGTTTGTTATAAAACTTTTTTATGTTTGCAATTATTCGTTGGGGATTATGATGTTAGGTAAGGGTTATGATAATGTTTTTTAAAAATATTACTATAATGTTATTGTAAAAAACTTTGTTACTTTTAGCATATATTAGTTTCGTCAGTATGATTTAAAAGAAAAATGATAATTTTTGGTAATATTACATGTTATTGTAAAATTAACATTGATATGTTAATAGATCATGCTTGAAAAAGTGGAAAGGTTAACGTTGTATACTTGTTATCCCTTTACTGTTGTAGAGTGTGGATTGTTGAATGTAGCTGTTTATTCGTGCGTAAGTGTAATGTATTTTGTCGTATACATTATATTCTTAGTTGCAGTTAAGATATGTTAGCTTTATTGATGTCAAAACTTTGTTAGTTAGCAATTATTTGTTTATACAAAGGACTTATTTTTTTATGTTATGTTTTAATCCAAAATGCTAATTGAAATATGACCTGAGATCAATAGAACTTTTTGCTGTTCGTTGAATGTCGTGGGAGGTGAGGGGAAGCGTGATGAAGGTTTTGATTTACCAGAGTTGAGTATTTTAACTTGACTTTAGCTATCAGTTAGGACTATTACAGCCTTTTACTAAGAAGTATATTACGTAAAAGAACATTTGTTTCTTATATTTGGATAAGACTTTATGTTTGCAATTATTGGTTGGGTGTGTAAGAATGTTAGGTAAGGTTATGATAATTTTTTTTATATATTACGATGTTAATGTAAAAACTTTGTTACGTTAGTATATAAAGTAGTCGTGGTCAGTATGATGATTAGAAAAGGTTAGATCAAATTTTGTTAAAATATTACTATCTTAATGTAAAAATAACAATTGATATGTATAAAATATCTTGGAAAAGTGTAATAGTTTACCGAATGTATTTGTATGTTATTAAGTTTACTATTGCTAAGTATGGAACTTGTAATGTAGCATTTATTCGACTTAGTTGGGTAGGTTGTCGTTGCTACATTATATTCTTAGTTCAAAGTGGGATGCTATGTTAGGCTTATTTAATGTAAACTTGTAAGTTAGCATTATATCGTGATCAGTGTATCAAAGACTATCTTTGTTATGTTTATCTCAAAATGGATATTCGAAATGTGCTTGAAAACAATAGTCATGGAAGGAGGAAGGAGGGTGGGACTGGTGGTGATTTACTTACTTACTGATTTACTGTTTAGGGTATAATAATAAACGCAAATTTTTTAAGTTATAAACATAAACAAAGAATAAAATTTATTTTTATGTTAATATATTTAAATAAGATGACTTTGAATCAATAAAAGATATCAATAGGAGTCGATAAGGCCAGGAGGGAGGAAAATGAGAGAGGTGGGTGGGTATTTTTGATTTCACTGATTACTGATTTATTGCTTTAGGAAATAATGTAAATAATGGTTCGAGTAAATGTTTATTTATAATAACTGATTCACATAAAAGAATAAAAAATTTATTAAAAATATATTTTTAAACAAAAATTAGTATTAATAAAAATAAAAATAAATTAAAATTTTTATTGTAATATATTAAGAAAATATAATTATTATGTTTCTTATAAACATTCTAGAGCCTAATATTTACGATGAGTAATTCTAATGTCAGTCTCAACTGAATATTCATGAAGTGGGGCATGGCACGGCCAGGAATTAGTTTTCTCTTTGATTTAGAGATAGCGATTTAGTCGAGATATCTAACTAGGGCTTTAGGGTGTGCTAAACAAACGCATCATATTTACGAGTATTAAAATCAATCATGAAGAGAATGATACCTTTAGAAGTGTCTATGTATATATTTTAATATACAAAAGAATTGCTTTATTCAAAATTAAAATAACTTGAATAATAAATAAAAAGCTTTCAAATTATTATAAATATAATAAAATTGTGAAAATAATAAATTCAACAATTCATTTATTTATTTACATCATATAAGTGTTATATGAAATATATAAAAAAATTAGCAAACAATATATTTTTTTTATATATGCCTCGTTACCATAAATATAAGAAAACGAAAAATTTGAAAATAGATAAAAATTATCTCTTTAAAAACTTTGAAAACGGTAGAATCTCTGAGCGAATAAGATGCAATCCTCCTAATTCCTCCAATTATTCTTCCCCATCTTCCTCTGTGTCTTGTGATGATGAGCTAAGTTGCTAGATCTGAAGAGTGGATCTCCTCCTTCGGGGGCGAGGGGTCCATCGAATACTACAAGTACCCTCTTACGAACTTTACCAACCATCTCATATTCGAGTCTACGACTTTTTATAAACATTTTTTTGATAACTATATAAACTAAACGAATAATATAATTATAATTCAGCACCGGAGCCGCCTTATCCAGCACCGTGCCGTTATCGACTTCCAGGACACACTCCTGGGTGGGTCCTTACAGACACACAGCCTTTTATGCGTTAATATCATTAAATCCCTCTATAAGTTCGCGATATATGGTGCTTCGATGAACATACTAAGTATGTTTTTGCAGATCTCGGATCACAGAAAATATGTATTATTTATACAACATAATGATAAGCATTAATCGTCATGTCTATAACACAGTCAACGCGCAGGAGCCAGCACCTACAGCAAGCGGAGCACGTAATCTACGTACGCCGTGGTATATTACGACTCACCTCTAAGCCATCTCCAATTTCAGCACTTTCACACATATTCTTATTTAGTGAGGGTTTGTGTACAGCTATACACCCCATTTCCAGTGGGGCGAGACTGACATCGTGTAAACCGTACGTCTTAGCGAACGTAAGTTACGTCACCCACCCGAATTATTACGCGTGAGCCAGGCCAAATTTTCTAAAGCAGTAGATGAGTACGAATAGTAGCCAAGACGGGGCACAGGATGTTAGCGGACCCCGCCAAAATAGGAAAAGGGTTTCTACCGTGGTTACTCGTAATCGTACCACACTCTATATATGATATAGTATTCTTTATTTATTTTTAATATTATATATATACTTAAATATTATTAATAAAGAATTTCAATACTCATTAAGATTCATATATTATAAATTGATGTATCAAGGCAAAAATGGATTATATATACAATAATTTTAAGTTCCTAAACTATTCATAGTTCTGGTATTCATTTGTTATTTCAATGATAAGAAAATACCTTTTAAAAATGGAGGCCAAATGTAGATTTTTCCGAGTTTTGTCAACCAAAAATATTCGAAGAATTTGATTATATAAAACACACAGATATTTCAGGATTTCAAGAGAATAAATATAATTTTAAATTATTAAATGTATTTTAATTTGTTTGTATTAACAAATTCATACGACATCAAATAGTCGTCTAGCCTATGAGTACTTTCTAAATTTCATTGTAAATACTTTTCAAATTTTTAATATTTCTCAAAATACTTATTACTCTAAGATTTATATTGAGTAATCTTAAGAAAATGTCCTTACTTTATTTTAATCTATATCAAATTATAATAATCCAATAATTCTTTAATAATCTGGCATAAATCATATTCGGAGTAAGAAAAGAAATATACATATTTAATATAAGCAACTTTCTCTCATATATATTTATAAGAAGATATCCTACAGTACCTTCGTCATACATTCTGCTTTTACTAGCAGAATATCATATATCACGTATTAATAAAGTGATGATGAGCCACGATCGCAGTAATAAAATAAAGTACATTTTTACAAAGAATTAGTCAGCAAAAAAAAAAACACACATTCAAACATAGAGGCAGAAGCCCATTCAAGGAGGTGGCTGATCAACAAATCGGCCCAAGAGTCGAACAACTGATATAAATAACGCACAGAAAATCCGCGAGCACAGAGCAGGCTTTACAAGTTGGGGGAGATTAACAATCTTGTTCAGGATACATGGCAAACACAGAAACACGGAAGAGAATTGCTAACAGCCAGATATGTAATGATAGGTCACGGTAAAAGACGGTGAGAGGCACCCCGAGCAGGCGGACTGCCGCCTGGAGTTGGCCCTACATCAACAAAACTCATGTGCAGACCCAGCACCCTAGTGCTACGGGGCGACGTAAAGGTGAGGTACGGAAACGACAACTATGCTCTGCCGTCACGAAACGAGCAATCAAGCTCCCTCGAACGCGACCTGCGCAGTTGCCGTACTGATTCCCAATAGTATAAAGGAGATACAGCACCATTCTTTACCAACTCACTCCGCGCCCGCAAAGATCAGATGGTGGCTAAATCAAAGGAACTGGAAAGTAACAGTTCAACATTGAAGATTAATCACACTCCTTTTGTGCCCTCAGTATCTCGTACCCTATTCCAAACCGGTTGAAACTGAGCCCCCCCCAGATATGAGAGAGTATTGACCATCCAAGTCGCAGAGGTCTCTTGTATGAACTTGTGTATACATATCATGAATAAGATGGAAAAAAAGTCTCGCAGAGCCTAAACAGAATCCCAGTTTATTTGAAGCCGCCCTAGCAACCTTGTGATGTGAGGTTCCAAGACAATTTTACGCTTATATTGAACCCAAGGATGCTTACATTGTACGCAGAGATGAAAAGACCGTCCAAGGAGATAGAAAATTTGAAAGATTCTCATATCAGAGATATGGAAACACGATTTTTTTAGATCTCAAAGAATTGAATTTCACACAGAGGTTCAGTATAACGACCCACCTACTGAAAATTTCTATCAGATCAGTCGAAGAATAGAATCGAAAGATTAAGAGGGAGAGGCAATTCAGAAGTAAAAGAAGGAGCAGAATTGAAAATGAGTTGAAGAATGAGGGTCGAAGTCTATCGGCATTGAGTGATTAGAGTTATATAAGTACGATAAGTAGAACATATTGAGAAAGTATGAAGAAAGAAGGAAATAAGACAGAACCCTGAGAACAACCACTATTGACAGATGAAAGTAAGAGGAAGTGGCCCCATATACACAATCCGATAAAGAGAAGTGAAAGTATTATAAAAGAAAACTAGATAAAAGTAAGCCAAAATAGAAACTTGAGAGCAGAGGACGTAGCGGCCATATATCTACCCGGTCAATAATGCTTTTCGGGAATGTCAAGCGCCACCACTACAGTCCTCCCGATTCCACTAAAGGCGCGAAAACCATATAATCTATAAGATAGGAAAGTTATATATATATCTGCCAGTAGACCTCGAGCGCCGAAAGCGTACTGTCGATCGAAAGAGTGAATGAGATTGCCAGATGATCTAAAGAAATTGAAGAGTTGAGAAGAGTTTCAAAGGATTTAGATAGATACAAGTAAGAGCTATAAGGGCGATAGTTAAGAAGGATGAGCGGCTTCCTTTTTTCCAAAAATATGTTTTTTGAAGGCGCTCGCTTCCAACACTTGAGAGGGGGGTAAGCAAGCCCGGTCGGTCCCTATTGAACGAGGGGCGGGGATAGCACGGAAGCACCACTCCTCCCAACCACTCGGGGAGGACATATTGCATCCGGGCACCCGCATTCCCTGAATGTTCGTAGGATTTCAGGAGCCCATGCACGCGATCGAATGTATCACAGCAAAAGGCATAGTGACAACCTGAGAGGCAGATGGGGTGACTCCGATTCGACTCGTTTTTTTGTACAGGTTTGAGTTAGAGGCCAATAGAGGCCGAAGAGATTGTTCTTCTGTTCAGTTGGCAGAACTCACAAGGAACATGAAGCAGGCATGAGTACAAGGCGACATAAGGAGCGGTGATGGAAACATGACAGCATTTACAGAAGGTGAAGATTACGAGATGTTTTTGCGAGGAAAAAGTAGACCAGAAAAGGCGAAGGTCACAGAGTAAGGAAGAACCATAGGAGCGTTATGATACACTTTCGTTTGAATGAAAGCCTCAGCCGGCTTTGCCCCTCGTTCGCGAAAAGTATCCCTGCAACAGAGATTTCTAGCAGAAATTGAAGCAATTGAGCGCAACAAGGTGATAAGGACGAAGAGCGCCAGAACTTTTCCCACCTCCCGATACGCCCCTGTTCAGCGACTTGAAATGGCAGACCGAAATAATACATGAAAGTTGAACCAATGGTGGAGACGAAAGATTAATAAAATTATTATGTAAGTATAATAAACTGTTAAAAGTCTCAGCATAAATTAATCGCATCCTATATATCTATATATATAAATAGGCAGTAAGAGTTACTGTTTTTCAGTATATATACGATCTAAATATAACTTAGATGATAGTAACATTTATATATATATATATATATATAATTAAATAATAATATATAATATATGTATATATATATATCTATATATAATATAATATATATAAATAATAATATATATATATATATATATTATATATATAAGCGATACCAATGAAGAATGGTCCATTCTCTCTTAATGGGGCCTCCCATGTGAGCAGCATAGGGCTAAATTTTAAACTTCTGGGTGAGGTCCATCATCTCAGTATATATATCAAAATATCACTATATAATTAATGACGATATCTATTCAAGCAAACCTCTGCTAGAAGGTAACAACATAATTGTGCTAGACTTATTTCTTTCCTAAGAGAGGTAATATCAATTATGTTCCTAAAAAACGTTTCTTCGAAAATATTTATGTTACATTGAATTAAACTAAATGTAATTCCTTTGATGACATTAAAATTATTAAATTGAATGAAAGAATATATATATTTTTATAATTTTCATTCTAAAGTTTTAAAGACTTCCAGTGTTTTTTGACTTAACATTTCTAAATTTAGCTACCCGGCCCCAGGCCCCGGCCTCCGGCCGCTCGGGCCCACCCCTGGCTTAAATTAGAGGCAGCCCGGCACCGGCCCCGGCCCCGGCAAAAATTCCCGCCCGGGTCGGTCCCCTAGGTACGTAAACCTAACCAGCGTAGAATATACATAACCTTCACTTTTTGACTTTGTCAAAAAAGTAAAAAGCCTTTCCCGTGTAGAATATATACGCAGAGAAGGTGACGACGAAGTTGTCCACATACTACAACGATATATTGACTGAATTTTAAATGATACGCGATTGATCTTTCTATGCGATTTTGTTTTTTTAATGTAAAAGTCCTAACCGGAAGCCAATCGGACGCAGGTGAGATGATCGAGCTACAAACAATGGATTGAGGCGTGTGCTAAGTCGAGCCAGAGACACCACTGGCTACATACATAGTCCCACTTGCGACACTCACATTCAACAAAATGATCTCCCGACACATTTAATAAATATTCCTTCTTGGAAAGACGACATCTAAAAGCGCCCCCCTTTTGAAGGGCTACGCCCCCTTTTTGGGGTTTAAACCTTCGAGTTCAGGTCCAAAACCTCCGACATCGATCTTCCAGACCTTAAATTCGGTCTAACCTACCTTAAAAACCCTATCTTTGACGTATCAAACGTCAAAACCCGGATGTTGCAAAATGTTGCTTTGCAACTTCCGGCAGCCATTCTTGCTGCCAGTTGTGCCCCTCTTACCACTTATATATATATATATAAGCTCTCCAGGTCCTCTCCATAAGATAGATCCCTCTATGCCAACCTTTGTCTCCTACTTACTTTTCTGTGCCTTTCAATCGCAACCAAACTAACCGGTTTAGTCTTTATTATGGCACATAGGTTCAGTGAATATATATATATATATATAATATAATATATATAATATATATATATATATTATAATACTATTGTTTTTTAGAATGCCATACAACATCTTGGTTACTAACTGTATTACTATAAATAAATATATTATAATCAATTATATAATAAATATATTATTATATGTGCTTTTATATTATATAGTATATATTACTTGTATTCTGTTTCATTCTAAATTAAACTCTAAGTCACAAGAAGTTTCAAAATTAGTAAAAATATAAATAATTAAAATATAAATATAAGTTGTTTGTTTGTTTTTTCTTAAGGCTGTGAAAAGCTAAAGGTTTTAAATCAGGCTTTATGAACAATAAATTTGAATTCATATTTTTAATTAGACATGTAATAAAAATTATATCTTGGTATAAAGCTCCACTGAAGTTGTTTAGTTTCTCTCTTTGAGGTTGAATAATTCATATTTTGATTAAAGCTGCAGCCAAGGTTCGCTTTCATATTTGAAGTTACTAACAAATTTTTTAATCCTAATTGTGAATAAAGAAATTTCATAAGATTTAGTAAAACCTTTGTTGGGAAATACCTTAAACTCAAGGATAAAAGTTATGGTGAGTAATTCTGGGAATTTCTTCTTTATCTGGAAAAATGAATAAATAGCTCTAAAAGAAAGCATACGTAAAGGAAATATGGAAACGTTGCTCTTAGGTAATTTGTATAATTAATCTTTTGAATATACGTGGAAAAATTAGGAAAAATGTAATGTGAAGTTGATGAAATGCAAATATTTCTGTAGCAATTAGAAAGAAGAGATAGATTAGTGACAAAAAGCATACATATATTAATAGATAGTTAAATTGTTAGAGGCAGAGTTTGTAGTATGTAAATGAATTTTACTAATACAATGATTGTATGAAAGAGTTTAAAGTCCGAGAGCAAATGAAAAGAGAAATCTCCGAAAAAATTATATTTTTTATTTTACATTATTATCGATATAATGATAAGGAAATAAAACTATTGAATGACGAAAGGATCTGAAATTTTTATAATGAGAAAAAAGGAAAGAACAAGCCATCTTAAATCAAGATTTTAAAAATAAAATCTTATTATAAATAATTCGTAAAACTATAGATGAATAGATTGTAAAGGAAATAGTACATGATAAATAATGAACAAATATATATATATTAATATATTATATATATAATATATATATATAATATATATATAATATATATATAAATAAATATATCATATAATAGATATATATATATATATATATATATTATATATTCACAACATACCATAATAAAGGTAGGGACTTTCCGCCCTGTCAGTGGGCAGCATCTTCTTTCATTCGGCCCATAAATTTGGTCACCCTCATAAATATTATATGTCCTTCCAGACAGTAAGCTCCAGATGTGGAAGTTATCTCTACACCACCTGTGATAACCCTCCTTGTTGTCCAAACTGCAAGGGTCCACATTTTCTTCGTATTGGAGAAAGATCCTCGAACAAGCTCTCTTTTAAGCTTGATCGCCGTGAAGCCACGTTCTGGGCGAAGGAGAGCTATCATTTTCCTATTAATACCTCAAAACAGGCCTCTAGAAATGCACCTAACTGCTGTGTACTGGGTTTGGGTACTTATCGCATCTCCACATCTTCCCTTCAAACTAACATTCCTGATTCGGAGGTCCTGAGTTCCACCCAATTCTCCTTCCATGGTCAGAACAGCTCGACGTTCCTACCCGAAGCTTATTCCGTTATAGCATGAGTTCCACATTGCGGAGATTCATGCTCCACCTGCAGAGATAGCTTTCCTTTCGGTTTCCTCTTCACTCTGATTAAGAACTTTTCAGAGTTCAAAAACAGACACGTATGCTCAGCTACTGTCCTGCAATATACCATATCGCGGAAACGACCAGCGCCAGTTTCCTCGGGGAAGCAACAGGACGCACCGTCTGATGGTCCTGCTCGCGCATCCGGAGGAGTAACGGATTTCTCTAAACAAACAGAACGTTCATACTGAGGGGCCTCGCTCGCTACTTTCGAAACGTGCTCGCCACTGTAGACACCTTTATGGCCAACAGGAGAATAGCAGGCAACTGGCGATCACTCGGCTCTGATATCCTACTCACCTCTTGGGGCAGACTCGCCAGCAATACTCTAGTGAGTCCGAAACTTACACAGATGCCACTATGAATTCTTGACTACTGTCCACCCATGGGGCAACCCCACATCGACATCAGGTCCCGTCTGGCGTTGAGTCTGGAGTTGGTGGCGAAAATCTTACGCAGGCGCTGCTGTCCTGTTTGAAGTGGTGGCTACTGATAGAGTTAGAGGGTCAGTTTCCTCTCCCTGACGTTGACTCGGAATCCTCACATGCAGAGGGACTTGACCTTCCTGTTCCACAGACCTCTGCAAATCCGAATCCCACACAAGACCCTCCAAACGATGACGACGGCTCCAATCACATCCTGTATTATACCTATATGGTTCCCCCATTCGTGTGGAACCAACGGTGCGATTTTTAGGCTCGTTATTCGATGAGCGCTTTATATGCTTCCATCACATTAATCTTAAAATTAGCTGCCGTCGATCGCTGGACCGTTTGCGGAAACCTCACATTCAAGACGCGAAGTGTTGACGAAAAGGCTATGCCGTACCTCCACATCATGCTCGTTAGAGCCCGTTAGCCAAGGTTAGGGTCCCCTGTAATCGACGTCCCGGAGAAATGCGAGAAAAAACAGCTTTTTTGGGCCTGTACCCTCACCCACGGGAGGAGGAGGTCAAGATGAACAAAATACACGTACAGGAACTGCAGCTCAATAGCTATCAGGTGTAGGGAGGGAACATGGATGGAGACTCGGAAGAAAGCCATAGAGTACGTATGGGAAGAGGGAAGCTAAAAGTCCAAAATAAAATAACGACGAGAATAAGAAAAACAATACTAATGACGAAAAGAATTATAAGAATGAATAAAACCGAATAACCAAGACGGAAAGAAAAATGTATGCAATAAGAGTAATAACAAAAATAATAATAATAAACAGGAAAACAATGGAAAATGAGTAAAATAACTAACAAAAGTAAGAACCTAAGTTTTAACATACGAATCGAAAAAGAATCTGAGCACCCCCTCCCTACTTCAAGGTGTTTATGCACACTGGGGGTGGGGGGGGGGAGTATAATAATAATAATAAAAATAATGTATATTACCGGAATCAGCAATAAAAATACATATAATAATATACAGTATACTAGAAATCATAAATGGGGATGTGGATGAAAACAAAAGGTGGGGGATAGGGAACTGACGAAAACATTAAAGTGTCTCTGCAGAACCACTTCGGAAAAGGTATCCGAGCCCCATTAACACAAAGTATTTACGTTAACGGGGAAGATGGATTCATGATTATATAATAATGGGCGTCGAGCCTGAGAGGTTTGTCCCCGGAGGACCATTCTAAACGACGGGGTATCTATAATTATATGTGTTGCAGAGGACAATTCCTGGTACTAGGTCATAATGTGCAGCGAATCACAAACGAGTGGTGCGGCTCACACCCCATCAGCACAGATGACGCCGGGTGCCCATCTCATAAGGTAGGGTGACAGCGGCGTTCGTCAACCTCTCTGGAGAAATAAAATAGAAACTGTGCTGGAGGAAGAAGGTTGAAAAATATAGAGGATTAATTCTAAAAATGAGAGGATAGGAAGAAGAAGAATTCGTATGTGACAAGGCCACATATTAGTGCTTGGGGCCGGAGGGACGCACATAAACTCCCTGATATTGGTTTTTATCACTATGTTATGTCCAAGTTGCAACACTGATCATAACAAAATAACGAAGAAACTATCCCCTGGGGGGGGGGGGGGGGTTATTAGTGGTAATTCCAGAGTCAGAGCAATCGTAAGTAGTTAGAAATAGAAATAATAATTAAAAGTGGGAATTATAAATTGTAACATTTCTTATAAAGCAAAGATAATGAGCAAGATCTAAAACTTTTGATAGTACGTTATTTGGACATTGCGAATAAGCTTTGGCCTCTTTTCTAAGAAAGAACATTGATATGCTGGATGCAGTTAATTAGCTACAGTACAAGAAGCGAACTGTGGTTTCATAAAGAAGTTGATATGAAATAAAAGATACTGGGCATGCGTTCTCATAAACATCGCTAATATTAAATCTCTAACCTGTATATTAGGAATATAAAATAAAAATATTTAGGACGGTATTTTTTATATAAAATTATAAAAAGAATACAAATAAATTGGTTTGAATTTTTTTTTTACATTGTACTACATAAAAGAAACGCTTACTTCCTAAATGACTAAGTAGAACCCGTGTTCAATTATTTAACTTAAAATGACGAAAATTGTAATTTTAGGAAAAAGGTTCACAGTACAATTTGTTAGTTAATCTATTTCCTTTTTCATAAAATATTCGTCAATTTTTGAAAATAACTTTACCACGGAAGTTGGTGGAGGAGCATTCCCAGGAATATTTAAAATATTTCTTTCTATTGCATAGAGAAATTTTTTAATATCGGAGGGATAAGCTAAATTGAATATGAAGAATGAGCAGAAAAAGACGGCAACCGCCTTTTGAAGATTACTACATTCGATTTTACAGTTTTCTAAGGTAACTGAATAAGATTTTCCATTATCATAATGTTCTCCACCTGTGAACTCGATTTGAATAGGTTCTTCGTAATACGAATTCTGTAACAAAGAAATATATTGCCTTATTATAAATAAAATATACAAAAATATATAAAAAAGTAGATTCACAAACAAAAGTGATTTGGATAATTCACGAATAATGAAATTTCAAACCGCTTAAAGTAACATCTTGAGCTGCTATTTTAAAGAAAGGTTGGAAAAGATCAAAAAGGTAGTTTTAAAAAAAAAATTGCAACCTTACCGCCTGTTTAAAAACCGTTTCAATGTCTTCACCAATGGCAAAAGGCAATGCGAACAATGTCATCTTATAATTAAAATCTTGAAAAGAGAAAAATATATATTTTCAATTATTATTTACTTATATTGGACTATAAAGAAAATGACATCAGAAATAAAAGTAACCAAAATTAGCAGCAAACGTTCGCGTATATCATATGAGAAGAACGTGTCAACTTACTACTTGGTCCTTTACTCTTTTTTTCAATTGATCGTAACTCTTTTTCTTTATCAAGAAGAGCTCTGTGCTTAGGATGATTCTTTAGAATATTGAGGAGAGGCGTGGTGATTTTACGGAATCCTGCGTCTATTACCTGGTCCACCTGCCAATCAAACTGAACAATTCTTGAGAACTCTGCAAAGATCTGTTAAAGCCTCTCCTATTTTAATGCCTATGACTTGACACTGCTTTCTTTCACCCATTTCAAATTAGCATCTTCTTTTGCATTAGAGTTACTTCTTGACTTCAGATTTCCGAGTTATTCTTGATGATCTGGATAGAGTTTCCCGATGAGGTAACCTCAATTTTAATTTTTTAAAATTTAATTTCTGTAAATTTCCTCTTTAAAGAATATTCTAACTTTCGTTTGGAAACTTTCGACTGCTCTTATAGATTATCACCTGTGAGCAATATAAACATTCTTGATCATAACATAAACAACCAAGGTTTTGAAACCATACATGATAATGGTCTTTAGGGTGGTCAAAGAAAATGGGAACTGTTAAGTTGCAGATAATTTTTCTTCTCATCAGAAAATCCCCAAAGCATCTTATCTTATTCTTCTTTTAACTACTCTCTTCACCAGCTTGGGAGCGAGAGTTTATATAGCTGCTAACTCCTTATAAAACTTTTTGATAAGATCAATCCAGCCACGAATCTTCTTATACTCCTTTACTCTTCAGCCAAAGCTGATCTTTGGACTCTCCACTTTATTTTTATAGGTACTCATATTATCCCCTGTTGGGTTCTATTTCTACTCTTCTGATCATTTCCTACTATTTAAATGCCTCTTGCATCTGAGAGGTGAGTGTCCTGAGAAAATTTGTCTTATGAGACATGAGATAAGTACAGAAAGTCTTTTCTTTTAATTCTCACACTCACCCCTTCCATGAATGGGTTTTGCCCGTGATTGTTGGTACAAATATACAAATATTAATAATAATAGATATAAAGGTAAATTTTAATGAACTCATTCTGGGGAATTATACAAACATTTTTTACAATATTTAACTCACTATTAAATTATTATTTTTACAATTCATCACGCACGGGACTTATTCGCATTTTCACCTTATAAGTTAAAAAGTGAAAATTATATTATTATCTATTCATTATTAATTACACAATTAATTATTGTGCTTATTATAAATTATTAATTAATTATTATTATTATTATTATTATAATTATTTTTATCATTATTATCTATTTATTATTAATTTCTTATTTATTAAATTATATTTACTATTATAAAGTGTGGCATGGCTAAGTGGATAAGCTCTCGGCTGCTGATTCACTCAGCGAGCGGAGTACTGCTGAGGGAGAGTAAAATCTCCTGTACTCATTAAATACTTTTTGGCTTCAACCAAAACCGCAACACAGAGAATGCTCTGATATTCCTTACTGAAACCTCCTAACAACAGCTACTAAAATGAAAAACAAAACATGTGTACTTTACTGATCAAGATTTCTTGATAGCTGTTTAATGCATTTTACAATATAACTTGCATGAAATATATAAGAATGGCACATTATATATCAGAAATAGGTTCACATACGAATGGTGTTCAATCCATACTTATCCGACAAACAACAATACGTCAGTTAGAGACACATCATCCCAACTTGCCTCAATTTCACACGGTGTCCCTCAGGGTCCATACTATGGGCCACTATTATGTTATATCATATTATACTAATGACTTTCAAAATTGTCACAATTCAATACACCCTCAATATGCTGACGAACTGCAATCTTAATATTAGACCGTAATATAAACACACTTAACGACAAAGTATAATAATGAATATAAAAACATTATAACATGGGAGAGGCAAACAGACTCTCTCTCTAAATCTATACAAAAAACAAATTACTACGTAATACAATCAAAAAAGAACATTTCACTAAATGTAAGAGCAATGATATAATTATTAAAATCGGCTCTCGTGTGTTTGCCAGTTACTTGGTGTTATTCCTTGACGACAAGCTTTCTTTCAAAGAACCATAAATATCTACATTAGCAAATAACATTATCCTATGCTAACTATGCTTTCCTTAAGAATAAGGAATTTTGTTGCTAAAAACCATCTTTCACAAACTTTACTATACGTCTTGTTTTAATCCACATCTACTCTATTGGTCTACTCGGTATGGGGTTGTGCAATGTGAATACCCTGCTACAACCAGCTACATCTTATTGCCAACAAAAGAAAATTATCTCGTGTATATATCAGGGCCTCTGTACATCCTACCGTGAACACACACCTCCGCTACCCTATTCATAATAATTTTGTCTTTGTAAACCTTTCAACGATCTTATACACTCATCACTATAATTACATATCTTCTAAATACCACCAAAAGGAATGCAATTCGATTTTTGGCAAACATACATTGTACGAACCAACACGTTAAGCACCAAAAATCTCCGTAGCACAAATTCCTCTACCTTAGACAAAGCGAAATTTTCACCTTAACGAAATATCGGAGGGCTATCTCATATAAGGGTACTAATATGTGGAATATTACAGCCCAAAGTTCAGGAAAATCAACTTTTCACCATTGTCTCGTTTTCGTAGAAATTAACCAAACTCTCTTATTATCTAAATAGCACACGGCCAGGGCAATTCCCTTAACAACGTTAAGTCCTATTCTAAACAGTTGGTAGCAGATTCATATACTCTATTTTTATTTATTTATTTATTTATTATTTTATTATTATTAATACTAATCATCAGTAATTTACTCTTATATTCATTATTTCATTATTATTCATTATTACTACTATAATTTTATATAATTATTATTATATTATTATTAGTGTTATATATTATTATTATATTATTGTTATCTATTATTAATCTATTAAATACATTGTCTTCTATTATTATTATTATTACTGCTTACTCTAATATTTCTATTTCGTGTTTACCTAAATTTTCTATCATTACTTTATGTTCTTATATTTATTATTTATTTATTAATTTACTTATTATTATTATTATTATTATTATTTATTATTATTATTATTAATTCAATTACATCATTTGAACTCAACTTTCTAAATTCTTATATGATTATTTAATTGTATACTTTGTGGATTCTATTTTTTTATTTAATCATTACTCCTTTTAAATTCTTATTGATTATATTTATTATTATTATTATTATATTATTATTTATATTATTATTATTATTATTTATTATTATTATTATTATTATTATTATTATTATTATTATTATTCTATTTTTAAAATAAATGAAGAATGCAACCTTTCAATGATATGCTATTATTAAATTTATTCATTATTATCTATTATTTTATCAATATTATTATTTATCTATTATTAATTATTTTGATATTATTATTATTATCCTTCTATCCCCAGATTGGGGGCGACTTATCTATATTATCAATTATTAACTATATATTATTTAATTATTAATTATTATTATTATTTATTATCTATTAGATTTTTTCAATATTGTTATTAGAAAGATAATATAAAGCCATTCAATTATTTACTTGATAATTATTTTATACTTACAATATATTGTCATAAGGAATTAATATAGTTTTATTTTTTATTCATTATTATTATTATTAATTATTTTATATTATTATTATTATTATTATTTTATATTATTTATTCGTTATTACTTATTTTTACTCAAAATATTATTTTTTTATTATTTTTATTATTTTATTTATTATTATTATTTATATATTATTTATTATATTATTTGTTTATTATTATTTAATTTTATCATCATTTATTTAACTTATTTATTATTTATTATATCATTATTATTAATTATTAATATAAATACCAAATATTAATTATATTTTATTTTTAATTTATCTTATTATTATTACCTTATCTATTATTATTATTATTATTATTATTTGTATACTATTATTATAATTATTATTTAATTATTATAAATAATTCTTATTATTATTATTATTATTATTATAATTATCATATATTGTTATTATTATATATTTATTATTATATTATTATTATATATTATTTTATTATTATTATAATATTATTAATTATTATTAATTTATTGTCTATTATTTATTATATTATTAATTAGTATTATTTTAATTTTTATTTTATAATACCAAACTGTAAATTAAATAGAATAATCTTAAATTTTTCTTCATCACTAATACTGTTAGCTTTAGTGTTAGTGTTATACCTGACCATTATATACTTATTAATTACTCTTTGTCTATCTCACTGATATTTAATCTGTTTTCTATTATATTATTATTGTCTATTTATTATTAATATATATATTATGTAGCTAATTAAGTAATTTTCACTCAAAATTCTTATTATTATTACATAATCGCCATTTTAATTTACTTTATCATATTTAATATTATAATTATTAAATATTTATTACCTTTTCTCATTTTTTCATTATTATTTTACTTTCATTCAATTATTATTTATATTATTATTATTAGTTATTATTTATTATATTATATAATTATTAATTACTTTATATATTATTATTATTATATTTATTATTTATTTAGTTATCTCATTTATATATTTTATTATTATTATTATGAAAATATTATTATTTATTATTATTATATTACTAAATTATTAATTTTCATTCAATTATTAAATCATTTAGTTATTAATATAATTAATAATATTATTAATATATTTATATTATTATGTGATTAATTATTATTCATATATATTTATATATATTTTATATTATATATTGTATAAGTCTAATTATATTATAATTGCAATAATAATAATTATATTTTGACATTATATTTATATATTCATTAATTTTATTATTTATTAATTGATTATTATTATTATTTTAATTATCTATTATTATTTATTTTTATTATTATATATTATTGTTTATTATTATTAATTATTATTATTATATATATAATTTAGTTTGCTAATTAATATTTTTTAATTATGTGATTATTATTATTATATTGTTATCTTTATTTATTATTAAATTAATATTTTTT
This sequence comes from Trachelipus rathkii, assembly GCA_015478945.1. Lineage (NCBI taxonomy): Eukaryota > Metazoa > Arthropoda > Malacostraca > Isopoda > Trachelipodidae > Trachelipus > Trachelipus rathkii. Next base: position 23,734 of record JABUQX010039088.1, read on the forward strand.
TTAAAAGATCAATTTAATCATTATTTTAAACAAAATGTTTTGTTTATTAAAAGTACTATTATTAATCATAATTATATTATGATTATTATTAACATTTCTTTTCAACTTTAAATCTTTATTGTTATTATTAAATATTTTAATTATTTATTAATTTTTATAGCATCATTATTATTAATTATATTAATTGTGTTAATATATTTTTTATTTTATTATTATTTTATTTTATATTTTTAATTATTAGACTACTATTATTATTATTAATTTATATATTAATTTATTATTATTATTATTATTATTATTATTATTTTATTATTATTAATATTTATATTACTCTTGTTATATTATTAATTTTATTATTATTATTATTATTATTATTATATAATTAGTTATTAGTATTATTATTTATTATTATTTATTATTATTATTAATTTTGTTGTGTTATTTATATTATTATTAAATTCTTTCATATTATTGTAGTTATAATAATACATATTTATTTTATTTGTCATCTTATAAGTGTTCCCGTATCACTTATTATTTGTGGGCCTCAATGACGAAAACGTCCCTAAAGTTACGCCTTTCTCTTATCTAACCACGTTTTAGTTATTATTTCTTATATTCATGAGTTCTACACATAAGTAGTATTAGTCAGATTAAGCTGCGTAGTACCTGACATACGATAATTTGCATTGCATTACGGATGTTGATTTTGATTAGATTATGCTTACTGATATGATATTATTCTTAAATTATTTTTTCTTTATTGATTGTACTTATTCATATATAAATTATTAATTATTATTCACGTCGTTATTTCAATTATCCATATCCTTTTTTATCTCATATGTTACCATTCATATATATATATATAATTCACTATCATTTATCAATTCATTATTCATTCACATTATATAAAGATACCTTATTTATATATCTATTTAATTATTTTATATTATTATTCTATTCTCCTTTGATAACCTGGGTTTATATGGATACTTAAATTTTTATATTATAGACATCTATGAAAGATGCCTATTTTGGCTAATACTGACGACATTAGCACTTGTGAAGCTCTGCCAAATTAGGACTATGAAGTCGTCTAATATATAGATATGTTAGACATCTCTCGTATACTCCATCATATTATCCAACTAATATAATATATATTATAACTGATTATAATTAAAACTCGAAATATATTATTTATATACTATTTATCATTTATCAATAAAAAATATATTAAAATATCAAGTATATTATCGCTAATAATCTTATTTGTATTATTTTAATTATATACTCTATATGTAAGACTTAATTATTAATATTATAATTTACTACTACTACTACTAAATATTATATATATTATTACTATATATATACTATCTATAATATTATATTATATATATAATATAAAATATATAATTTATATCTAAATTATTATAGCCTATATTTTATATTATTTATCTGCATTATATATTATATATAATATTTTATTATATATAGTATATAATATTATATATATTAGAGCATATTAATTTATATTCAAATTTAGGAGGCTACATTTATTATTATAATTTAATTATATATATTTCAAATAATTATTAATCTTATAATATTAAATAAATTTCTAATAACTATAAGTTACTATATATATAGTTATTAATTAATATAATAAATACTATATAGACGAATAGGCCATGCTAAATAGGTTGTTTTCCCTAGTAACCCAGAAAGTCCTTAAGAAAAGGACCGACCCGACATGGCACGAATGACTGAGGTAAAAAAAATCTTTATTACCAAGATTAAATTTTTCTATGAATGAACCCATCCAGGTATATATAACACAATACACCCATATTAAATAAATTAGGCTTCAATAAATTAAATTAAAACAAAAATAAAAAATAAACAAAAAATCACTATTAAATTTTATATTTACAGTTGAGGACTTAGAATTAATACAGTTTAAAATAAACGTGCCGAAAGGTGATATTTTATCAAGAGCCAGCATCTGGACGTTGTACTTCCTATGGAAAAGAGATTGAAAAACGCGTAAACGTCAATGCATAAGACCTTAATATAACTGGAGAGAAAAATTCATATTCATAACCTATAGAGAGCGGAGTTTAATAGGACGGGAGAAAGTAAAATCCAAAGATGTATGTGTCGAAAAATTGAGTGCAGAAGTATGGCTATACCATTCGCACAAACTGAGTATGTAAAATTAGGGGTTGAAAGTAGATGTAGATAAGGGAAGGGAGAGGAAAGAAACCAGCAAGAAAAGGAAAGGAGAAGAGAGGAGAGAGAGAGCGAAGAGAGAGAGAGAGAGAGAGATGAGAGAGAGAGAGAGAGAGAGAGTTGAGAGTAGAGAGAAGAAGGGAGAGAGAGAGAGAGAGGAGATTTAGAATGATGGAAGAGATGAGAGAGAGTCACGGGATGAGAATAAAGAGTGTAAGAGAGTGAGAGAGAGTCAGGAGAGAGAAGAGAGAGAGAGAGCGAGAGAGAGAGATAGAGAGAGAGAGAGGAGAAAGAGTCATGAATGAGTAGTGGATTAGAGGAGGGAGAAGCCATTTAAAAGATGGGATTCTATAAATGTTTGATAAAAGTTTGGACTTAGAAGATTATAGTGCTCTGGTCGGTGATCCAAATCTAACGAAGTTAGCACGAAATGTTCTGGACAGTTGCGTAAGCGGAGGTGTGTTTAGAAAACTGTGAGCGGTTAGGTAGAAATAGATAGGTGACTAAGAGTTTTAGTGAAAGTAGATTTTTGTTCGTGAAAAAGGTTCCAACGTGTTGTACAAGATCCACAAACAGATTGTGAGGCTGGGGGGCTCAAGTTCTGGCCTAAAATGTAGCAGTGCATTCCAGCCTTGCGCACTTTAATGTTATATACAAAGATAGAGGATCTAATGTTAAAACCGAGATGAGAGTGTGTCTTTTGTACAGAAAAGAAGTGAGTCCTATTGGAGAGAGGTGTCGTTGGATAACTATAGGTGTAGGGGATCTAGCTTGTAGGTAGGCTAATGTATTATAGCCAGTTGGCGTAAAGTCTGTATTCCGCTCGGGGAAGGTCGGAAGGACGTAAAGTGGATTTTGAAGTAAAGGGGAGAATGAAATAAGTTACGCATTTGGAGACGGTGAGTTGTGAGTTTTAAAAAGTGTTTTTGTCAGAATTTTAAAATGGAGGATTAAGAAAGATTGGTGGAAAAAAACTTGGTAAGGCATCAAAAGGATTAAAGGGTGTAGGTCGTTTCGAGATGAAACGTTTGCCAATTAGATCAGATTTGGTAAGCACGATGAAGATGCAAAGAATGACAACGGACTTAAAGAGGAGAATTGCAGTGTATAAGGAGATGAGTCTGTAGGAAGTTTTGAAGCAAGGAGTGGAGAAGCAAGGATTTATGACTTGAGAGTGGTGAAAGCCCTTCGGGCTGTGGTGGACAGGACGTCATTCAAGTAATAGGCTGAGATGTTGTAATGGAATTGGGTCTTAGGACCGAGTAATATTCGAAATGTAGTTGTTTTAGCGTTAAGTAAGTGAAGAGAAACACACAATACTCTGATTTGGCTCCTATTTCATATATAACGAAAATTAGCAAGGCAATCATGCAATAACTATGCTTGCTAATAACCTGTGAGGGGTTTTAAATTTGGGGGAGCAGTCGTTGAGCCAGGCTAATGTCGTGGTGGGTAATAAAACAAAATGTGTGCTACAGAAGGGGCTTCAAAGGGAGCCCATAGGCTGCCGTCTATATGTTTGTTAAAATTTATTGGTCATCAAGGTGAAAAGCGTATTGTATGAATTTAAACACGTGTAAGACAGTTTAATTTTTTAATTTTGTAGTGTCTGTTCTCTGTTCCTCTCCTTTGAAAAACGTATCCTTCTTCTTCGATTATAACTCTTTGAACTACTATTTCGTAAACGTGAATTGTCTGAGAAATTTTCTCTTATATCCTATTATAAAAATTCACACATTCTCTCACTCTATCTAAGCCTGACATTTAGGGTAATTTCTCTGACTGAATGTAATTTATTTACTAACCTTAAGCTCTTGCCCACATTTTCAAAAATATTTCCATGAATTGTTTTCAAAGCCCTCCAAATTCCTCATACCTCCTTTTCTCTGACTCTACGTCTATATAAACTTTAAATCTCTAAAAAATGACACCCTCAATTGTACAATACTGTTCCTCAAATAAGGGTAAGGGAAGTAAGCTATTAATGAACAAACATGATCACAATCAGCACAATGCACATTCTTTTTCTGATACCCTTCCAAATCAGAAACCTGTAGACGGACAACATTTTTCCTCATATATTCAAATAGATAGGTAGAATTAAGCAATTTCCTTCGTACGCCTTCCGAGAGAGAACTCATTAAATCTAACTATACAATCAACTCATTTCAACTAGTTCTTTGTTTGTTAATCTAGGAGTGTGAGCCTGGCAATATATATCCGCGCAAAACACCAAAAAAACTCATTAAACATCCAACCTCGATCTCTGCGTCCTACTCTTGTCTAGCAGCAAATTTCCATGAAATATTTCCAATCTTATATGTTGGGTTTCAAATAATAGTACTTTATAACTTACTTCAACATTCCTCACAGACCAACATGTAACAAAACAACCATCCTGGAAATTATTTTCACACTTCTGTAAAAAGGATTTTATCTCAACTCCTTTTACATTACCTGGGAGCTAACTCTCTTCATTTTACAAAGATAGTGACTATTCTAATACTAAACTTCTTTTTTCCAAGAACATCAATACATCTTCTAATTCTTAAACGCCGCTAACTGATTGCACACCTGCAACCTCGAACCATACCTCGTGCTACAAATATTCACCTCAAAAACTTTTAATTTGGTATGAAATAAGGACTTTTCTCACCTTTGATGTACATATTACATAACAGATAGGCGGCATGCCAGATGCGATCCTCTTGAGCCCTAATACACATGGACAATAGTTATGATAATACAAACCAGAGAGCTAATAGACACTGGCTCAACTGTTATCTGAGAACACCCGTAATTGTAAACCACCTCACACGATATATTATATGTATATGAGAATAGATCTCTTTTTATTCTTACGTAATAGATAGCTCACATCTAGATCTCTTTTTCACTTTACATAACGATTAATACAACACCCAACATTTCAATCTCTGCACTACGCGCATATAGTTATACCATTCTCAACAAATACACTCTCTTCCATTTACATGAACGACTTCCATTCGTCCATCCACAGCCTGAAGGCTTCACCACTTCTGTCGTATCATCAAAGAATTACTTCTTAACTACCGTTCTTGGACTTAAAACTTCTCCTCAGCTTCAGTCTCGTGAGTATTTTCTCTACTGATAACCTATAACAACTACATACCATAACATTATCAATCGTGGTATCTACACTAATCTGCTCTAGATTGGCTAATGTTCACCTCGAAATTAACTATCTTAAATCTCTTTACTTTGCTTCTCCCAAATTTTTTCAACAACCGCCAATAAAGAATGTTGAATCCCTGAGCTTACTCCAAAATTTTAACATGTTCTAACACACAACCATTGCTTATTAAAAACCCACAACTCATCTCTGCTTCTAACTCAATACGTACTTTACAAATCCGCTTTACTAGGTTCCTCCATCCTCCTCAACGTATTACGCCAAACTGCTTAAAACATTCTACCCACAACTAGACCCCCACCTTGTTGGCCAATAACTCTCTCACAATAGACTCCTTCTTCTCTTACAAAGACACACTCCCGGTTTTACTTAGGTTCTCAGTAGTTTATAACTTTAAGTGAGCAGACTGCAAGCCAATCCGCCTATGCTCCATAAGTCAGACAGGCCCTCCCAACTCAAAGTATAAGATCTGTAAACACTGAGGAACTTTTCAGACAAATCCTTATCTTCACTCAACACCTGGAATACCTACCTGTTTAGTTATGCAAACGCCCTCCCACAAGTTCCAACCCACTCCTTCCACTTCTCCGGATCTCTTCCAGACGCTTACTGTTAGAACTCTTGATGACACCGACCGGAAAATACTCGAGTCCCTCTTTTATCAAACAGTTAAACCCATCTTTAAATGCTTCTCACTCCTCTACTCCCCTAATCATTTCATGTCTCTCTCTCTCTCTCTCTCTCTCTCTCTCTCTCTCTCTCTCTCTCTCCTCCTCTCTCTCTTCTCTCTCTCTCTCCTCTCTCTCACTCACTCTTTCTTCTCATTCTCCTATACGTCCTATTTCGCGCTGTATGTGAGGCTTCTCCTCTCCCCTCCCCCATGGCTCTCATCCTTTCCTCTCACTCTATCTACAACAGTGGTGAAACGATATAGCATATTCCTGACTCAATTTTTCGAACCTAACTAACTTAATTTTTGCTTTCTAACGCGTTCTCTAAACTCAACCTCTTCTGTAGTGCATACTGGTAGGTGTCTGGAATAATAGGTATAAATCTATGGTTTTTTTTTTCTGTTTACTGCTGTTCATTTTAATTTAAGCCCCGTACCTCCAATGATAAACTTTCACCTTTGCACCTGTATTTAAATTTTTAATTTGTTAAGTTAACTAAATAAATATAAAAATTTTAATTTTGTTTTCTCAATTTTAATTCTTAATTTTGTTCATAATCCATAATTTTTAATTATGATATTGTGTTCCTAATTCAAGAATACCTGAAGATCGAAGTTAAAAAAGACTTGAAAAGTTGTTAAAAAAGATTATATATATATATAATATATATATATATAATATTTTAGTATAATATATATATATAATATCATAATTAGAGTTTCCCATAACATATTATACGCTTATATTTATATTTTAATATTATTATATTATATTACATTACTGTTATATTATTAATATTATATTTTGAAATTGCCATCAATGATTTTATTCCATATATTTGTATATATAATTATATGAAAGGTAACCATTATATTAATAATATTTTTTTACTCATATATAAAAAATTTAGGCCTATTATAAATTATTTGACTACTTAAACTATCACCCTATTATATTAAAAAAACCTCCCCATTTTTTTTTTTATAATAGAAAATAATTTAGAATAATATCACAATATATAATAATATATATATTAATATATATATATATATATTATATATATATATATATAAATAAAATATAATATTATTATTATATATATATATCAAATGGGTATTGAGTCAAGACTATAATTTTTAGTAATATAGGGGAATAAATAATAATATATTGAGATATTTACATAAACCCTCCATTCTATCTAAAAAGAATAAAAGTAAAAAGTATTAGATAAACTTTTAATAATTATTTATGTATATTGCGTTAGAATAAAAATATTATTAAATTATAATTAAGAAATAAAAAAGTGTTATAGAGTACAAATATAAAAGAAAGCTTGTCTCAGTAGGTCGTGTGCTTTGAACTTATACATAAAATTTATAATATAAATTTATCTAAAAAATATATATATTATTATTTAATGATATTATATAATATATAAATAACTAAGTATATGTTTTATTATTACACTATAAACTATTATAATTAGAATATCTTAAAATTATAATATATGGAGATTTAATTATACATAATATGAAATGGAAATATAATTTTTTGCTTAATAATATAATTTATATATTACTATAAAATTATATATATATAATATAAAACGTCAATTATATATATAATTATTGCAAAATAATTCCTCTTTTTTCGTCATAAAGATAACAATCTTTTTTTACATTTATAATAATATTGCACTTAAACTCTCATATAAATATATGATAAGCTCAAAGAGTTATAAAATTCGTGTTAAATAAAAATTTGTGTACCATTGAATATATTCTCATAATAAAATATATTTGAATCATAAAAAATATATATATATTTCATAATCATTTATTTTTGTATTTTTATTTATGTTAATATGAGTGAGATAAAATAACATTATATAGAACATCAAGTAATTTAAATATATATATATAATAATTTAAACGAATATTATATCTAATTAATATATTTTTTGTTCAAAATAATTATATTATAACTCATATACTTATAAATTAATATTGTTTTGATATATTAGTCAATTTTCCATATTAGTATTATGAATAATTAGATACATTTTGCTAAAAAAAAAAACTAATAAATATCTATAATGATTACTTATATATATTAGTATATATATAAATAGTTGTCTTATAATACCATATTTATTATATATATAAATATATAGTTTGATAAAAATATACTAGATAGTAAGTAAAACTTATATATAAGAAAAATAAATGCTAATATAATATTATGTATATATAATTGGTAAATAATTCTTGGATAAATAATAATAGTATATTAAATATTAACTCAAAATAAAATAATCACTAAAATCCAGAAATATAATATAATATTTAATAACAAAATTGTGTTAACCTGCGTCCTATACGTGGAGTTAGTCTAAAATCACCAATATTATATAACAAAATACAGCTATTTAGACAGAAAATGCTTTTACAATACAAACTCATAATAATTAATATATAAAAAGTAATTAAATAATAATAATATGAAGATATAATAAAAATAAAATATATAATATAATTAGATAATAATATATAATCATAATATAGGTAATATAATAATAAACTCATATAAAATAAATAATACAATAAAAATAAATAATATTATTTAATATTAATTAAGACGATATATAAATAATTATAATAATTATAATATAATAGTAATAATTAATCATATACGCATAACAATAATAATAATAATAAAAAAAAATAAGAAACATTTCTCTGACGAACAATAATGCACTTAAAACTGAATACGAGTAAATATTTTTATATCTTAATTAAAATAGCAAGCACTGAATAGAACAATAAGAATTTAACACTCAACTCTCTCGTAATTCAAATAACCTGAGAAAAAGAACAAAAATTCACAGAATCTCAAAACACTTTCCAATTATATTCTCGCTGATCTGGACCGACAAAGTAGTTCTTAATTATATATAGACACTTATCTACTTTTGCCCTATTATTCTAATATATATCTATATTTATATATATATTATAGTCTTATATAATATAAGAGAGTTATTAATTTCAACTATTAATAGTAATATAACTACTATAATAGTATATATATATTTTAATATATATGTATAATAGTTTATATATATATATTATTTATAATATATATAATATATATATTTCAATAATTCACTATATAATAAATATTATATATACCTATATATATATAGTATGAGTTATAAATATATTAATAAACTATTATATATATATTTGTTCAATATTTATATATATAAGGCTAGAAGCCTTGATTTAAAACTAAATAGCGTATATAAAGCTATAATATAAAGTATAATATAATATAATATATATATATATATATATATATATTAAATATTTAATTTATATATAATATATTATATATATATTTCAAAATATGTTATATTTTTAGCTTCTAATCATTACAATTTATTACTATTTAAGTGATCTAGTTATATATTGGAGGTATTTTAATGGAGGGTAGTTGTATTGAGACTGGTAAATAAACAGTTGATAGCAAAACATGAAACAATAACAAAAGGGTTTTTCTGCCACTGAATTTGTAAACCGATAAACTGAGAAAAATTCGTGTTGCAAAATAATTAGCAAAATTAACGAGTTAATAAAAAAATAAAAAATAAGAGAGTCCCCAACAATTAATAATAATCTTTCTATTTCTTTGGCTCTTACGGTGGAAAGTTTATAAATAAATTGTCGAGATAAAAAATTCTATGTATCTATTATATCTAATCTATCTATTCTATCTAAAGGTAGTTATATATATCTATGTATCGGCATATAATTTATTTCATATTATATGATATTTATATATATTTAATAATATAGTATATAAGTTATATATATATTATAAATATTATTATATATTATATTTATATATATATATATATATATATTAATAATATAAATCTATAATGCTATATTTAGTTATATCTTAGTGAACTGAACCCGGATGTCAATGCGGATAATTTGCGGATGCGATGCTGATTATCTGATGCGGAATGCGGATGCGGATCTTAAGAGGATGAGGATGCGATGAGGAATTTAAAGATAACGATGAGGAATGAAGATGTCGTGATGCTGGGAGTGGCGATTAAAGCTGAGATGCGGATGCGGAATGTTTAACACTTTGAGGTTTTGAATTAAAAAAAATTTATATATATATATATTAATATAAATAATACAATAATATAATATTAGTATAATATATTATATTCAATTATAAATAAATCAGTATTCACATATAATAATTCTAATAAAACACATATACACCTATAATATATACTCTATAAAAAAAAACAATATTTTAAGTATTAAAATAATAACAAAATAAATTCATAGCCTTTTCCTTTATATTATTATTATGGAAATGTTTGCACTAGTTACTTTAATAGCTATTATTATTATCTTGAAGATTGGAAATTCCATCATGCTTGCACAAGTGTTTTTAGAGAGGGAAAGGTGCCGGAAAGTGGGGCAAAGCAATAATAATATGGGGAGATATATTATATGAAGGTAAAGGAGTGGCAGGACTCTGAATTAATTATAGATGGTATTTTAAAAATGTTTAGTTCTTGCATGAGCAGAAAAAACGAAAGAATATTAAGTGAAACAAAAAGAGAAGGTAGAGCCGAGGCTCGGAGAAGAACAGTACGGGTAAGAAGAGGAAGAGGAAAGAACGGAACTCTTATTCACACTAAGATGGTCTCGATGAGATTCTGGTAAAATACTGCTTAGAGATTCTTCTGTAAGCGTTCATTGATCTGCAAAAGGCATTTGATTTCATGCCAAGGACAAAGCTCTGGAGAGCTATGGAGAGAGGAATTATGGAGTGAGGGGTTGATTAAAGAAAGCAACAGAAAGTATGTATGAGAGAAATACAGTTGTAATGTTAGAACTGAGTTGAAGAACACAATAGAATGTTTGAGGTGAAAACAGGAGTGAAAGAGGGGAGTGTTTGAGAGCATGCTGTTTTATTAATTAAATAATTTAGACGTGGTGATAAGGAAAGTGAAGGGAGAGACTGGGAGATTAATGAAAAGGGAGACACCTCACTAGCATATGCGTATGAATCTGGCATGTTGGAGCGTTAGAGAGGAGATGATGATTTGAGAGGAGGTGGAGTTGTTGGCGGAGCACACACTGGAGGAAGACAGGTTAGGTTATGAACGTACAGAAAGACGAGAAGATATTAAAAATAACCTGGAGGAAATGAGAAGGGGATGAGGATGTGTGAGAGGGGAGGAGGAGGTGAACGCGGTAAATACCTGCAATTAATCTCGGAGGATGTTTTAAAGAAAGGGAAGGACGTGGAGGAGAGATCACTAGAAGATGTTAATTTTATTAATTAAGCAAGAAAATATATATATTTTTTATATTATTTCACTAAATGTTTATATAGTAAAATATTTTATATAGAATAATAAATAATATATACTATAATAATGATACCTACTCTTTATTATATATTATTAATATAAAATATATAATATTATAAAGTATATAAATATATAATATATAAGTATTATATTCTATATATTATATAATAATATAATTAATATAATATTTTTATTATATATATTATATAGTAATGTCTTAGTAAATTAGGTGGTGAAAATTATTTGAAAATACTTCAACCTATAACTATATAATGTTTTTCATTTTCTTTCCATAAAATATGTAAAACTCTTAATGTCGCTTGGCATTAGAAATTGATTAATTACTTATGTAATCAAACACTTAATTAAGAGACTATAAGCCATGGAATATCTATCAATATTAAATTTAAAAAAACTTGGGGTTGTAATTATATATTAGATAACGAGATGAGTATATATATATAATAATTAATTATTTATATATACTATTTATCTAACTGAAGTAAATGTATAATTTATATAAATATAACTACTATACGTGTTTGTACATATAGGATAAAGTTATAATATAAATATTGAGTAGATTTCAAATTATAAAATAATATCTATTTTTGTATTATTATAACTTTTCTTTATATTATATATATATATATTATATATATATATTATTGAGTATATAAATATATATAATAATAAATAATATACTAATTAATATATTTTTATATATTATACATATTAATATATATATATTTATATTAGATAATATATTATTAATATTTCAATATATATATTATATATATATTAATAATTAATATATAATATATAATATAATTAATATAATAATAATAATACAAATATTATATAAGTTAATATATATATATATATATAATAACACAATATATATATACACTACTATATTATATTATAATAATAATTAACTACCTATTTATAATATATATATATATTATATATAATAATCATATATAATATATTCTTATATATATACTATGTTAATATAATAATTATATTATATAAAAGCTACTATACTTATATATTATTAATATATTTTAATATATATATATTTATATAGTTTTGCTCATGTGTACTTTTATATATTATTATTATATATTTAGAAATATATATATTATATATAGTCAATCGATAATATAATGTAATATATAATAACTATTACATATATATAATATATCTATAAAAATATATATTATTATATATATATATATATATACTAATATATATTTTATTATATTATACTAATATTTTATATATTATATTTAAATTATATATTATATATATTATATATATTTATATTAGTTATATATTTTATATATATATATATTTATATATATATAATATATTTATATATACTACTCGTCAGGTGCTTAGATAAATAAATAATAATTATTAACATATTATCTATATAAATAATATATATATAATATATATATATATATAATAGTATACCGTTTATATTAAATATATTATATATATATAATATATAATATATAATATATAAAAAATATATTTATTATATAATTATAATATTAAATAATATTAAACTTTATACCTAAAAAAATAATAAATATATATTATTATATATAATATAATTATATATATAAGTAATATATTATAGTTTTATATATAATTATAATAACTTAATATTATATATATTGTATATATATATATATATATATTATAGTACCGTAAAAAAATTTCAAAGTTGAAAATTTTAGGAAAAATCGTACTTTTAAGAAGTTTTTTTAAAAAATTTGTAATGTGAAAAATTAGGAAAAAGCGCCAAAAAGCGTAATTTTAGGAAGTTAAAATTTATTATTAAACAGGTTTTCCTCACTAATATTGAAATATTTGGTATATAAAACAAATTATTGGAGAATTATATATTAATAAACGCCAATTTAAGACACTTAAAAACTATTAACAAAGTTCGGGCTCATTATTTTTCCTGCCTTTTTTTGAAAAATTGGCAGTTCTACAATGTCTATGACGTTATTTTTTTTTGTTTTTTGTTTCAAAATGCTAAAAAAATATTAAAGTAAAAAAAAACTTCAATTTTAAAATGGGCTATTTACCTATATATTCTATATATAATATATAATATATATATATATATATATTAATATATATATTATATATATATATATCATTATTATAATAATAATATATTATATATATAATATATATTATATAATATTATATATGCCTCCTTCAAAGTTATAGTGCCTAAATTGGCTACCCAGATTTATCAAGAGCCCCGAATAAAGAGTAAGAATGGAAGGTTTAATCATTTTTTTTATTTTGGAGCAAAATAAAGAGTATACGAATGTATAGGAAATCCCTTACAAATTACACTTAGCCACGTCCTGATATTCCAACTCCGACGTTTAACCGCAAAATTAAACGAGTGAGTAGGTAAACAAAATAATTTCGCAATTTAACGATGTTCATTGGTCCATCATTAATGGCACAATAACAATTGTAGCCCTGGATGAAGGCGTTTTACAGGGTAGTGTTCTAAGTGCGTAATTATTACTTATTATGCACGTAGAGATTGTAATGGCAATAGTTACTTCTATCCAAACGACTGTCAATTTCTCTCTATGTTGATCGTACATATTGAACTAAATTTAGACTCGTGTCAATGGGTACAGCCATTATGCTCGTAAACAAAAACTTTACTAGCTATTGAGAATATTTCAGCAATTGGAGAGAAAGTAACTCCAATTATTGATTTTTGTAAATATACAAGTGTTGTTTTTATGAATAAAGGGGAATTGAAGAACCTGCCTCTTCTTACCAGCGAAAACCTAACCTTATATTTGGTGTAACACCTCTCATGTTATATTCATAGAGTAAAAAGTCAAATGTGTGTGAAGGACTCATAGATTTGGTCCTTAACATACGGCACGCTATTAAACTCCTTCGAATGACTTGTCATCGGTGCTTGACCTGTTGACGATCATCATGCTCAAATCTTGAAGAAGTCTTATCCGTAAGTTCTCTTTTACTCTCTTTTTTATCGCCTCAACTTAATTAAACCGATTTGAAAGCTGGACTATGGCTGAGTGATGTATGGTAAGGCCTCCCATCTCTCCTAGTTTAAAACTGAGGTTACCCATTTCCATAACGATGTCACCGATTCGTTCCACTGGACAGCCATCCGATCGTCCTCAAGGGTGAGACCTTCTCTAAGTTATAATCCTAGTGAATCGCTACTCTCTCTTACAGAATAATCATAGTGCACAATGTAAATCTTCGCTGTATCACCGCCAATAACCGTTCTCATGACTCCGATTCTTGCAGGAGAACCTCGAATTTCCTAATTTTCTGTGGCAATGTGCACAAACAGGTTTCATAATTCTATATTTCTCTTAAACAACCCTTTCAAAGGTGCCTGCCTTTCTCTTACAGGAAGGGACTTACACCTTGGCTATTCCCTCACACTATTTGGCTTGAGCCCTGACTTTCTTCCAAACTAACACCACCTAGCTAGCACCAATGTAGGCTTTCATTACTGTTTCATTCTCCGTAGTTCACGGGCTGATTTACTTCGCTCCAGTGTGTGTACGGCACATAAAAGAGTTAAGCATGGGCGTGTCTGAAACACAACCTCTCCAATACCCTCCCCCTCTCATGCTCAATTTTTTATGGCAGAATTAAATGGCTATAATGATTGCTTCCTTTCCTCGAATTCTATTCCTTAACCCAATACCACTTTTGTCATTATTCAGATTCGCTCAACGCACTCCAAGCGCTTAAAAACCCCTTATCTAAAAACAATGGTATCCGCTGCACAACAATTTCTTCCGCTGCTCCACTCCCGTAAGAAACAAATCCTTCTATGTTGGAACCCCTCTTATGTAGTTGTAACTGGCAATGAAATCGCAGATAGAGAGGCCAAAATGGCCTCCTTTTCTTTTAGGAGCTGTTCCAGGTACCTCCTGGATGCCATTTGACAAGTCCACCTCCCTTCAACTGATTGCTATCCTGCTCTCCGACAAGGCTATATAAAGGAAATATAAAGCCGAGCATTGGTGAGATGTCCTCCTCCCACCGACGAAAGCGCTTAACGAGGTGAACTTGCACGCCTCGCCATATTGGCCACACAATACATCCACTCACCAGTCACTTATGTCACAACCCTCCTTCAATCTGAATTTTTGGCGGTCGCCATGGGCCCGCAATCTGTCCTTAATTTCATTTGTTGTTTCCCGAACTGGACCCCATTCGCCGTCGTCATTTTCCTACTTAATGGTTCATAACGCCTTCTAAAAGATTACCCCATATCTTATCTGAATCTTCCACTTTAGCAGTAACTCCTATTTTCTTTGTATATGCAAGAGGTTTGGATTTGTTCCAACCTTATATTATTAGTTATATATTAGGTGAATGTGTTTATAGCAAGAGAAAACGGGGAGTATCATTTTATATTAGTTTCTTATTAATATATTTGAACTGAATATTCATTTCATCCATTAAATTTACCTAGGAGCAATATAACACATATGACTATTATGCAGGACGCATCCATGGATATTAATTATTTAGACTCAGTGTAGATCGTTTCTCTCGGCGAGTGTGATCTCCGTGGGTTTTGTACTAATACACTGATTAAAAAATGGTTACAATACATATGTAACCGAAATATATATTTAGAGGAAAGATCTCAATATCGTTTTTCATCATTTTTATTCCTAGACTGTCATTGTCTAATGATATTATACTCTCTTTAGAGTTATTACCAGAGGATGACAAATAAGTGAATTAGGCGATTATCAATAACATGTGTCTGGGACGTACAATGAAGTAATAGTTGGTTATGAATAGAATTGTCTGACACTCAGAGAGAGTATGTGAGTTTTATCATCAGCGAGGCGGCTCGCGAGCTCACTGGCAGAGAGTTTTATTAGTTCTTGCAACCTTTAACCATACATTCTAAGTAAACTTCATATTACGAAAGTTGTCGAACTTTGTGAGTTTCTGGCCCTTGTATTGATTTAGTTTCTTACTGAGCGTGGTCGAATGATTAAAATGTGTTGCAAATATTATTTTGAGAGAAAAGAACTTCGCTATTGTAGGATGTCACAACGAGTACCTCCTCTGTTAATAAATTACACTCCGAAGGAGCTGAAGAGTTGGTGTTGTTCCACCTCAAGAAAGAAATAGACATTTTCTGCATATACTGGCACCAGCCTCTTCCCAATAGACACCAGTGACCATACATACTGGTGAGATAGTTACCATTTAGGTCAACATTCCTATTAAAGTACGTCACTCAGATTTCACCTGTATGCGTTAAGTGGGAGGTTCAGAGCCGACAGCAATTTGGCTTCTGAAATAATCTGTCATTGGCGATGACTAACTCAGAGGATAACAAGAACTCCTGTATTGGATCTAACCATTCCGTCGTGGAGAAAGCTAAATAGGATGATTATTTTTGACAGAGGTTAATTTAATTCTGAACTATTGTTTTGACTCTCTTATCATACATTTCTTTTACATAATATCTCTGTAGTATTTTTTTCCCTTTGAGTAGTGTGTTGAGAGACGCCGATACTTTCCCTAGCCTACGAAACCAAGAATTTTCAATATGAACGTAACAGTAAAGATCATCCATTACTTTATAGTTTTCAATAAGTGCCACTAAAGCGGAATCCGACCGGAGTAGCTAGCAATCAAGGTGAGCACACACCATCGGACACCTCTACCCGGTGACGATTATTTCTCAATTTGTTAATAGAAACATTACCCACAGGCCACACGCGTCTGTCTTAAGCAGTTGGTTTGGGCCGTTTTTATGTTTCATATTTGTTTTATTATACGCAATATTTCCATTAATTGTGAAAACCTGTTTTACTAACTAATAAAAATTTTAACTTTAAAATTACTGTTCTACATTTTCGGCAGCACCAACAGTTAAACAAAATATATATAGAACTCTTAAAAGTACGGTATTTCCAATAAAAAGGTTAACAAAATATAAATGATTAATTTTTATTTAATCATTATAATAATAAAAATAAAAAGAAAAGAAGAAATAGATATAAAAAAATAAAAAAAGCACATGAAAAAAAAAACATTAAAAAAAAAAACAAAAATATCAAGAGCGAAAGCATTTGAAATTATTTGGGTAATTACTTAGAAATTGGTATAATTTTTACACAGATGGTATGTGCATCATTTGAAAAATAATAAAGTGGTTGGTTCTTTGGCAGTATTATCATGCGATTAGGTGGTATAATAATAAATCGTACTTTTTTTTAAAGTGTCCTTATAATTGGACGTCTTTATAAATGAGAATGTCAACATATTCGTTTTTATATACCCAATATTTCATTAGTAGAGATCTGTTTATAAATTTAGTATAAATATAATTTAACATCTTAAAATGATTGGATGTGAAAAAAAATTGTTGAAATAATTATGAATTTTATTTTTTAAATTTGTTTTTTTACAGCTTTATTTTTAACGAATAATTTATATTCTTTAAATTTTCCCATTACATTTAGAACTCTTAAAAGTACGTATTTAAAATTAGGTGTTTTTTCTCACTAAATTTCATAAACAATAGAAAATTATTTGTATTTTTTGTTATCAGTTCATTTTCTCTATATTGTTGTATACCATTGATGCCATTATCACCAAAAGCAGAAAAAAAAGACGAATATTGTTAATAGTTTTAAGTGTCCCTTAAATCTGACGATATTTCTATACAGGAACAAAGTGGATCAACATTACAGGTATTGGTGTTTTTGTATATATCTTCTTCAAATATTTTTTTTCATTAATAGGTGAAAAGTGATTGTTTAAATAATAAATTTTATACTTCTAAAATTACGCTTTTTCTTAATTTTCAACCAATTACAAATTATGAACTCTTCATTCACACAAGATACAGCGCAATTTTTCTAAATACTCAAAAACCTTTTTTGAATTTAATTTGGTTTAATTCTTAAAAATTGAGTTTTTCAACAGAGTATTTTAAGCATTGGAAAATGGATGTGTTTCAAATTTGAAATGGGGGCAATTTCAAAAAGCAGAAAAGCGAATTTGTTAATATTAGTTTTTAGGTGTCTTAATTTGTCTGTGTTTTTTTTAATGAAAGTTGCAATTTATATTTTTTCTTGGGCGAGAAAGGTGCAATATTGTTTTTATATAACCAATTATTTCTACAAACAATTATATTTAGTGTTTGAAAAAAAACTTTCATTGTTATAAAATAACAAAGAATATCAATTTTTAATGTTAACATTCCTAAATTACTATTTTACTTCAACTCAGTTCAATTTTATAATTATTTCGACCACTTTTTGTTCTGCTTTATATTTGAGGAAACTAAACCATTATAAGTTTATGTAAAGAAAAATTTTTTTTTCAATGAAACTTTCTTAGTCTATAAATTTTTTTTCCTAAAAAATAAAAATGAGATTACTTGTGGTGAATAATTAAAACTACTCAAAGTTAAATTGGAAAGAGTCGTGATGAATTTATATCTGTGTTGTTCGTAAAAATTTATTTTTCAAAATGTTTTTATTGGGCAATTATTTTTAGGGTGAAAAAAAAATCTTATTTGTGTGTGTTCATATTGTACATTTTATGAAAACTGGTAGGATATAACATATTAGATTTGCAT
>JABUQX010039089.1:5000-7500 GCA_015478945.1 Trachelipus rathkii
TTGGCGAAAGTTTTTTTAAATACCCATTTTAAGGTTTGTTTTATAAATCCCATATTGGTTTCTTATTTACTTTTGATTTACTGTAATGGCTAAATCTTAAACTATTCATATTTGATGTACTGTAAATATTTGTATGGGATTTGCTAATCTGCGTTTTGATTTATTTTTGTATTTATTTTTCTAGTACTATTTGCCCATTAATGAATTCCTTGTTAATTATTTTTATCTATATTTTAGGCACTTTTACTAGGATTTAATATACTGATCCACTCAGATGCATGAAAAATAAAAACCTACAAGGCTTAAACAGTTTTGCTAATTCCCGACACTGAAGGAAGAGAGTTTTAAATATATATATTAGTATATATTATATATATATACTATATAATATATACTATATATATATATTATATATATATATAGTATTATAATATAGTATATATATTATAATATGATATATATATATATATATATATATATATATATATATATCGTAATCATCATCATCCACCTTCTCTCCCCAAGACTAGGGGTAAGGTGCGTGACATGCACCAGAAACAGAAAAGTATTAGTGAGAACTAGTCACAGTCAGAAAATCCGTCCAACAGCTTCTCAGGACCTCGACGGACCCTCACTATGGCATCTCATCAATATGGGGTTCATTCCTTGGCCCAGTGTGGGCCAACAAACCAACCCCATCACAAACTCTCCCATTCACTTCTATTATGCACCTTTCTTCTTGCCTCTGCCAAACTCCCAATTCTCTACTCCAGGCATTCCATTAATGACTCAATCCAATTTTTCTTCGGTCTCCCAGCCGGTCGATTCTCAGCACACTCACCACTATACATTCGCTTAACCACCCAACTATCATCCATACTTTCCACATGACAAAACCATCTCAATGTACTTTCATTTATTCTCTCATTTACCTTTTCCTTCACACCACACAACTCTCTAATACATTCATTCCTCATTTTATCAATGTACTTTAGATATATACCTCTTATTCCAGACCATAATTTCACTACTATACATTAACACAGGTAACAACATACCCTCATGTAAGATCCTATCGCACTCAAGACGTTAGGTCCCCTTTACATCCACCAATGAGTTTAATTGCAACCAGACACCTTCGCTGCCATTCACAACTTTCCTTATATACACTCTGCATCATCCATTCCCTTTTCATCCAACATATATCCTAAATATTTAAACTCAGACACTTGTTCCTGCTGCTCACCATTAACATAACTTCCACAAGAAGAGGCTGTCCCTCTACTCACACCATAAACCTTTCTCTTATCTACGTTACTTTCAAACCCTTCTTTTACACACCCTGCCAAATCTCTCTACCAATCCTCTCAAACTCTCTTCAGATTCGCCACACAAAACCAAATCATCCACATATAATTAATAGGTAGGGCACCCTCACACTCTCATCCATTTTCCATCATTCTAACACCTTCCCCTGCCACCCCTACTTCTACTACATTCTTTCATAAACCCCATCCATATACAAATAGAATAACCAAGGAGATATTACACATCCCTGCCTCACTGAGTTATTAATATTAAACCAATCATTTTCAACTCCATTTATTCTTACACACGCTTCCCTATCATCATACATACTCTTGATTCCATTCAGAAGCTTACCACCAACACCATATATCACTAACATCTGCCATAGAGATTCCCTATTAATCTTATCATAAGCCTGTTGCAAATCTATAAAACCTAAATACAATTTATTATTCTTCTCCCTCATTTTCTCAATCATTTGTTTCAATGTAAAGATTTGATCCACACATCCTCTACCACTTCTAAACGCACCTTGTTCTTCACCATTCAGTCACTCAACGCACTTTCGACCAAAATACCAGAACGTATCTTCCCTACAACACACAATAAACTAATTCCCCTATAATTCCTACAGTTACCCTTATCCCCCTTACCCTTATATAAAGGTACTAATACTGCTCTCCTCCAATCCCTCGGACATATACCCTCCATAAACTCTTTGTTACACAACTTCCAAATACAATCAATCACAATCTCGCCTCCATTCTTGATCATTTCACCAGTAATTTCATCTATACCTGCAGATTTACCATTCTTCAACTTTTTCACTCCTACCTCATTACCTTCCTCCTTACTAATTTGACCTTATCCCCAAAAAACTTATTCTCCCCTTCTTGTACATCAACCCACATAACATTCACTATGCACCTCTTCATACTGCCAATGTTATGCAGATTTTCGAAGGGTTCCCCCCCCCCATTCCCCTCACATCCATTTCATCAGTTACGAAAGCACACTCTATTGCCTTATTCTAAGCAGATTCCCCCTTATTCTCATTCTTAACCTTTTGTGCTTCCAGTCCCTTGTAAGTTCCCATTCATCCTCCTTCCAAACTGTTCATTTACCTCTTTTTTTCCTCCTTCGTATGCACCTTTTAGAATTCCTTATTTCCTCCTTATATAATTCCAAAACA
>JABUQX010039089.1:12500-15000 GCA_015478945.1 Trachelipus rathkii
CTCCAACTAATTAACCTCATCACCAAAATACCTATTTTTCTTCTTACACAACCAAACCCACACACATATTCACCATCACCTCTTCATTACTGATAATGTTATGAGATTTTCCGAAGTGTTCCTCCACATATCCATTTCTATCTCGTCAACCAAAAAGTACACTCTCTATTCATTATTTTTATGACGATTCCCATTAAATCTTAATTCTTAACCTTCGACCTTTATTCCAGAAGAGCAGCTCCCTATTCCCTTGTAATCCCCCATTCATCCTCCTTCCAAACTCTTCATTTACTATTTTCCTCCTATGTATGCAACTTTTCGTCTTCCTTATTTCTCCTTATATATTTCCATACAACTCTTTTGAAGCCTCACCATTCGGCTTTTTTAAACACATTCAACCCACGCCTTCGTTTTTATTTTAACCGGTTGCATCACCTCTTCATCCACCACTCACTGTTAACATTTCTTACTTCCTACTTTAGCACTTCCCGTACTTCTTTTGCACTACTAACAAAGGTTTCCTTCATTTGCGTCCAGATTTGTTAAGTTCCATCTAATTCACATTCAATGGATTTATTTGCACGTGCTTTCACATGCTTTTCCTTTTAACCATGTTCACTTACCTTCATACTCTTAATTATTCTTACTTACCTTCCTTTAATCTTTTTCCTCTCCTCATGTCCCCACTAACTTAATCTTACTAAAATAACAATAATAATATAATACTAATATTAAATATAATAAATAATAATAATAATAATAATAATAATAATAATAATAAATAATAATAATAATAATAATGATAACCATAATAAAATAATAATAATAATATAATAATAATAATATGGAAATATTTCCAACTCTCTTAACCCCTTAACTGCGGAGTTTTCAGGCAAAAATCGACTCCATATTGCAGACTTTTCGTGCTAGCATCTCATCATGAAAAATTTTACTTATTCTTAGAAGTTATGAGACATATATATATATATAATTTATATATATATATATTATATATATATATATATATATATATATATATATATAATATATATAATATTATATATATAATATATCATAATTCTTTTTTCAACTTGCGGCAAGTGTGTGATAAAGGCAGAACCCTATATCAAACATAAAAACAAAATACGTGCACAATCCAAAACAAATATTTCAGACTGAAGGCAAAGTTACAAATCACTATCTTTCATTACAAGTCAATCGCGTCAAACCACACCAACAAAATTAGCCAATCACGTCAAACCACGCCTTCAAAATTAGTCAATCATAAAGTAGAATCACATGTGAGTTCAACACAAGGTAATACACGCTTACAATTTTAAAAACTAAGACCCAAGTTAACCACAGAAGCTAAACAAGTTGAAAACTCAAATATGAGTTTACCATATGAGAATGTCCATTTTTGAAAACTCATATATGGGTTCACCACCATTAAGGGTTTAATCATGTTTCCACCTTACTGATAGATAAAAAGCAGTAACAAATAAAATAAGTTACCTTTCCACACTGATCACTTGGCTGCTTCTGAATCAGCATTGGATTTTCAGATTTTATGACATTACTGATGAGCGTCTCTTCTTTGAACACAGATTCCTTTCCCAATTCTCTAAATTCAGATTTTATAACAACTGTTAGATCTTCTACTTCATTTTTAATGTATTCTGGTAGAGGAAAGTTTTCTTCTTTGTCAGAAAAGCTCTAAAAATAAAACAAAAAGAATTTAAGTAAACTAAATTGTGTTAAAATTCGTAAAAATAAAATTTGTAAAACAAACGTTAAATTCGTGGGGTGAATGGGGACAATAAAAAAAAAAAAAACATATTTTTTTTCCCTCATTCAATAGCCACGCAGTTGTACTACAAGGTTTATTTAGATTATCTTTAATTCTAGAAAGTTTTCATATTTTTCAAAAAAAATTATAATGTATTAGGGGAGGAAATTTCGTTAGAAAGAATTTCATCTTTTGAAAAAATGTGAGTTTTCTTAACATTGTTATAAAATGTAAAGTTATGGATGGATTTTAATTATTTTTTCAGCATATACAGCTGAGTATGTTAGCTTTAAACTGACAAAATAAATCTTTGTTTCAAAGAGTACATAGTGGTTAAATCACCGGGTCTAACTTGTCCATCATTCACCCTTACATAAAAATCATGTTGGGGTGAATAGGGACACCATTGTTATTCTTTTTTATGTGTTATTCATTAAACATTTTTATTACTTATAGTAATTTAATATAATAAACAGTTACCTATATTAAATAAAAATTAAAACTAAAAATTAAATTTATATGCAAAATATGAATTTCAAGAAGAGTCCCTATTCATCATTTTTGACATTTTTAATACTTTTGGCTAATTTTAATTTAATAAACAATTACCTTATAAATAATTAAGTAAAAAATTAAAAATGGAAATTCAAATTTATACACAAATATGAATTCCAAGAGATGTCCCAATTCACTCCCTAATGGTTCCCTATT
>JABUQX010039089.1:17500-27315 GCA_015478945.1 Trachelipus rathkii
AGAGAGAGAGAGAGAGAGAGGGAGCATATATATATATATATATATATATATATATATATATATATTATATAAAAAAACAATATATATATATATAATATATATATATATATATATATATTATATATATATATATTATATATAATATATAATATATAGTATATATATATATATATATATATTCTTATACTTTTATAAAAATTTGCATACAAATTCAATACAATATACAAGCAAATTGAAACAATATTTCATAATTTTTCTTCAGGTTCAAGCTTTTCAGAAGGTCTACAATCTGAGCAAGGAAATGCTAGATGTGGATGAAAAGAAAGTAATGGGAGAATTGGTGAATTTTTCCAGTTAGAGGGACTTCTTCAGTATGGAATATTTCTGGGCTTCACTTTCCAACAATGTTTCGTCTGCAGCATGGTGGATTAGTTTATGTAAGCATTGCAAGATATCAAAAGTAGCCTCCCGAATTCTAGACCTTCCTGCCACTTCAGCTGCATGTGAGAGAAGTTCTCAGCACATGCAAATATCCCTTCAAAAAAAAGAAACAGGCTCACAAATGAACATGCAGAAAAACTATTATTCATGTCATAACTTGAAATTGACAGAGACGGGGCAGCCAGAGCCTTCCAGTACTTTTTTTCAAATTAATGTAAAAGTTGGTAGTAGTTAAACGTCATCAAATTCATCACCCTGAAACCACATACACTATCAGCCAGAGTTCTCAGTCAGGTAGCTCAGGTTTCTCTGTAAGGACATTGAAGTCTGATAAAACCAAATCTAAAGACACCTCTGTCCATAGCTTTGAGTCAGAGTCTGACTCCTCCTTCTCTTCCACAAATATAGCATATAAGGATGAGGAATCGGATTTATCAGTAGAGGCCATGATTGGAAACAGGTCTGAGGATTCAGATGCAGAAGAAGTAGAACAGGAATTTAATGAGGCCCTTGATGGTTCTTTAGAAATTTAGTAATTTTAGTTAGGCCTTATCATACTAGTTACTAACTTATGGTACTTAATATTATATTCTTTATTTGTGTAAGTAAATATACATTATAGTCATATGACTTATTTCTCATATGATCATATTCATTTCATGTACATTCTTCAGTTTTTACGCTTCAAAGGTAAAAAGTGTAATGTTGAATAAACTTGGCATATTTTTTTTTTTTTTTATTTACTAATGTTTATTTCTAATGTGCTTATTTTTACAGTATAATTATATAGGTAAAAAACTGTTTATAATTCTTTATTAGTTAATAAATTTAATGAAATAAAAAAAAAAAAAATAAAAAAAAAAAAATATATTAAAAACAAAAAAAAAAAAAAACAGGAAAATCAATTGTTTTTTATTCATCATGTTTTTTTTAATAAAAAACACGTTTTTTATTAATAAAAAACGGTCGTTTTTTATTCACTTACATCTCTACCACGGACTAATGTTTATTTCTTCATATTTCAAATATGAATATATTGAATATCAATATAGCCTATAAATATTTTCTGATATATTACCTACAATGTGCAATGTACAACCAAATTATATATGTAGTCATGTTCATAAAGTTAGGAAATCATTAACATGAATTATAATTGATTTTTAAAAAATTAAACGATGTTGCAATTCATTTAATTTGCTTTTCCAGCCCTATATACATTAGGTAACACATTTTTTGTCTTAGAGCAACAACTGTAATTTCCTATTTTTTTATACCAATAAGTTATGAAAAATGGCCAATATTTCCTCCAAACTTTGATTTTGTGACCAGGATAATGATATTTCCCCAATTTACCATGGATCCACACTGCATCACAAGCTTTTTCAATATCAAAGAACACAGCTATTAAATACTCACTCTGATCGAAGAAAGGTTTTCCGCTAATATCACCTCCAAAAGACAAACAGGATCCATTGTGGAAGCAACCGTTTTTAAATCAATTTGATAAGGTGTTAAAAAATTTTGAACCTGCTTATATCATTCGTCTATTCAAAACCATTCTCTCTAACAACTTACACAGACAACTAGTTTGGGCAATAGGTCTATATGAGTTACAACTATTCCTGGGTTACCCCATTTTAAGTATGGAGACCAGTAGAGATAAATGCCAGTCATTTGGAAATAGATCATGTAGCCAATAATTAAAGCACTGTAACAACCAAACCTTGTTTTGTAGTAATAAATGCGAAGAAAAGGGTATATAATCTAAACCAGAGATATTTTGGCAGAAAGCTGCCAATGCCACATTCAATTCGGAAAGTGTGAAAGGTCCATTATATGCATGCCCAGATTGCCCCCAAAAGTCAATATTGAAAAATTCAGCCTCAACCATAGTATAAACAAAATGTTCCTTGTAACTATTTATACTAAATTTACCTTCGCAAACTGATATGCAAACTTACTGGCAATCTCCAGAGAATTAGACACAATGGAATTAGAAAGTTGATCCCTTAAAACCATTGGGGGAGTAGATATTCACTCAAGATTTAAAATTTTTAACCTTATTCAATATCTTATTTGTCTAAAAGAGTAAAGGTTGATGTGTAAGTTCTTGTAAATTTTTTTATAGTTCATCTCTAATTTGTTACCCAAAAATTTAATGGTTTTTCAATTATTAATAATTATACATTTAATTATTTTCTTCGTTCCTGGAGTCAACCGCTTATAAATAGCCATACAGCCATATACACCATCCCATGTAAGACTTTCATCGCTCTCAGCGAGAGGTGAGGGTACTTTCTTTGACCCTTCAGGTTCTGCTGGGTAAGGTCAATGTACCTCCAGTTTTTCAAGTTAGGATGTATCTAGTACTATTAAAATATCTTGAATGGGCTGGTAAATTGTATAGGTTATGATCAATGATAGATGATATTCGAGTGGTAATTATGGATCAAAAGGAAAGGAGAGTCTGATGAATGATGTAATATTACTACTTTGGGATAGTTTGTTTATAGTTAGCTAATGGGTGGAGTAATAAGAGCATGAAGTATGGTTACAGTAGCTATTTCTGCAAGTCCTGCTCCAGATTCTAAGAAGGAAGAAGACGGGTTAGGGGAGATGGTAATTGTCTAGTATTGGTGACTCCAGTTCACGTACATAGTATATTAAAATTATAAACATTTCATTTACAAAAATGGTTTTAAAAAATTATTTAAAGTTTTTTTTACGCATTTGAGTTTATTTTGGGTTAATATTTTCACTAAAAATATTAATATTAACGCTCTGAAAATCATAACAATTCGGCTTTTTTCCGTTTGTGTAGGGATAATGATTCACTGTTGAAATGCGTTTCAGATTATCGATACATCGATATCGATATTATTTTTTTATAATCGATTTTTTCACTAATTTCGAGGAATCGATATTATAGACATAGTGTACGTAAATAATATCAAAGAAAATAAAAAATTTGTAAAACAATATTTGTGCGTAATATACAATAAAAAAAAAAGTACGAATTAATATCACACAAATACGAAATATATATATATATATATATATATATATATATAATATACGGCTAATTATATATATATATATATATTATATATATATATATATATATATATATATATATATATATATATATATATATATATATATATATATATAATATACAAATATTTAGTATATATATATTATATATATATTGTTGGCGTCTGGTGGAAGGGGGCTGCGACCACCACTGAAGAGTCCAAAGCAGCCCCCCGGGACGAAACGCCAATTTATCGTGACAACGCTTCAACTCTTCAACAGCGAACATCAAGCATCCCTCTATTGAAGGTGGTTCTCAAGTCAACTCACTTACTACCTTCATATTGGTGACCACCAGAGTGACATGTGCCAATGGAGTGGCACGACGAACACCAGCAAGCAATCATGAACACCCATCAATTCAAGTTTCTTCTGCTGGGCGCTGCTCTGTTCGGTCATCCTGTAACGCCTGTACTGTGCTTCTCACTGCAGGTGCAGACCAACTGCATGTAAGAGTACAGAGTGGTCGAAGCCTTCTCAGTGGCTTTAATGTGTGCACACCTGGCTCTCATCTGACAGCTGACCAACGTCCTTCCAGGTGCGCGAGAGGGGTGTGTTCGCGGCATTTGTCACTGGGGGAGTTCTGTGGCGGTCTGGTGGAAGGGGGGCTGCGACCACCACTGAAGAGTCCAAAGCAGCCCCCTGGGACGAAACGCCAATTTATCGTGACAACGCTTCAACTCTTCAACAGCGAACATCAAGCATCCCTCTATTGAAGGTGGTTCTCAAGTCAACTCACTTACTACCTTCATAATATATATATATATATATATATATATATATATATATATATATAATATATATATATATATATATATATATATATATATATATATATATATATATATTTTGCGCCATATATTCGTAATTATTACGAAGTATTCATCAAATATACAAAAGTATTTTATAAACAAATTATTAATGAATCCAATTTGTTGCACGTGGTGACTTTTGGAGGGTGAATTTCCAAGTTTACTTGGAGATTCACACCTGAACACCCAGCCACTTCTAAAATACTTAATTTTAGAGGAATAAAGAAGATTAAGTGAAAATTCAAGTAGTAGAGGAAACTTAAATCTAACAAAATGACTATACCTAAAAAGTAATCAACATGTTACACGAAAGTTTCACCTTTATATCACTTATCACAAGAGTTTACTGGCATTAGAATATATAAACTTTAGCACCAATAGAAATTTTTTTATAAAATCATCTAACTCTTCACATTCATTATTTAACATAAAATATGGCTTTACATTTATTAAATTTTCACATTGTACTTGATTATTCTTATTTATGTACACATTATTTCCAGATAACTTTACTATGGGATAGGGGCCATGATATATGGGTTCTAGTTTGTTTCTGCCATACTGCTGTTTTTTAACTAGTACAAATTTTGCATCTTGCAGACTATTTGGCACATATATTTTGGGGTTCTTGGCAGTAAATTCTGGAGACAGAGGGAGTCCTAAGAATAATTTTAGTTTTTCAGCGTAAGTTTTCATGGACATGGGGAAGGAGGACTCCAGCTGGTCTATTAATGCTCCAGGGAGAGTTGGATTTTGGCCCATCATTAAGATGGCAGGGGTGATTCCTTCTGAATTCAATGGGGCAGTACGCAGACACAATAGCACAATGGGGAGAAGATCTAGCCAATAATACTTCACATCTTCCAACTCATCCGACAGCATGGCTCGCAAAGATCTCAACAATGTTCTATGGGAGTTTTCGATGAGGCCATTGCTTTGTGGGGTATAGGCGGAGGTAAAGTTATGCCGGGATCCTAACTCCTCACACACACTCTTGAATAAGTCCGACGTAAACTGCGTTCCTCTATCAGAAACGTAAGTTCCTACCACTCCAGCTATGGGTAGAAATTCTCTAGTAATTACCTCCACTATGGTTGAGGTTTCTATGTTTTTTAAAGGGAAAGCAAAGAGATAACGGGAGAACCTATCAATCAATGTTAAAAGGTACTTATAGCTTTTGCATTGAGGCATTTTAAGAATGTCAATATGGACTACTTGAAATTTGGCCGATACTGGCCTATAAGATTCATATGGAGGGCTTATTTTGCGAAAAGATTTAGATCTCTGACATGCATCACAACTTTGTACAAATTGCTTTACGTACTTTGGCATATTTTTCCATACAAAGCGCTTTCTAAGGGATGCCAGAGTTTTCTTAACACCAAAATGCCCTAAAGAGTGAGAATAAGATATAACAGGAAGAATAAAGGATTCTGGAACAAAGACACGTGGTGAAAGTGGAATAGATTCATCAACGACTAGTGAGACCAAGTCATTCCTATAATAATAGTCTTTTTGTAAGCTTAAGACCCGTATTTTCTTGGTTATATAAATATTTCTGAAGTTGTACATCAGTTTCTTGTGCTGCTTGCAGTTCTTTGTAGTCAATCTTACACTGAAAAAGCTTAAATACATCATTGGCGGAAATATTGAAAATTGATGCAAGAGCATAACCGTCATCCTCTGTTGAAGAATTCTGCTGGGGTAGAAAATCTGGTGACACCAAGACTTCATCACAGGATACTTCTGGAATGACTTCTGCTTCAGGCATCTGATCTCCAATTTGAAGAGAAGAGCTTGTTGCTGAATCTATTTCTACTTTTTCCGCAGAAGTGGAAGGAGTGGGCAAATTTGATGGCCATTCAGTGGTTCTCTGAGCTGGATTTCTACTCAAGAAATCTGCAAGAATATTTTCTTCAGATTTAATATGATGTACAGTCAAATCATACTCTGACAAGAAAGTTAGGTATCGCTGCTCCCTTGCTAGCAAGTGATTAGCATCAGTCTCTTTTTTAAGTGACTGTGTGACTGAAAGATTGTCACAAAACACATCTACCTTTCTTGCTTCTACTATATGGGTAAATTTCTTAATTGTTTTAACCAAGGCAAGGAGTTCCTTGCTATATATACTATAACCAATTTCAGTAGGATTCAATCGATAACTGTAAAATCCCAGCGGAACTGTTTTTTCATTTTCTGTAGAAACTACTACACCTGCCAAGGCTGTCTGACTAGCATCAGTGAAAACAGATATTTGAGCATTATTAGAAGGAAAACCCAAAGGTATAGCATTTTTGAGGGCCAATTTGGCCATATTAAAGGCTTCTTCTGCCTCAGGATTCCATTTTACTCTGCGTTGAGAGTATGGTGCACCTTTGAGAAAAGAAAGAAGAGGAGAAATAATTTCAGAAATACCAGGAAGAGAAGAGCGAAAATAGTTTAGACTGCCTATGAAAGAACGTAAATCTTTGATAGTCTTGGGTTTTGGGATATTCATAATAGCAGTGGTTTTATCCTCATTAGGGAGCATGGAGCCTTCGGACACATCAAAACCTAAATATGTAACCCGAGACTGTCCAATTTGGCACTTATCAGCACTAAGTCTCAAATTAAAAGATTTCAACCGGTCTAGTACCATTTCTAAAATCTTCATGTGTTCATCATGAGTAGGAGTGGCGATGAGGATATCATCAATATATATAAAAATGTTAGGGATTTTAGAAAGAATTAAAGATATGTATTTTGTAAAACTAGTGGGACTGGAATGGAAGCCTTCTACAATACTATTATATGAGAAACTGCCAAAAGGAGTATTTATAGTTAAGAACTTTCGACAATCAGGGTGGACTTTAAGGTTATAAAATGCCTTTTTTAAGTCTAAAACAGAAAATACTTTACACCCGTGAAGTAAGTTCGTAAAGTCATTTAAGTTAGGGAGACTGAAATTGTCTCGAACAGCTCGTTTGTTCAATAATCTCAAATCGGCTACTATTCGGACTCCACCACTAGGTTTAGAAAGTACCGAAATCGGAAATCCCCAAGGTGAGTGCGAGGGAGAAAGTACCCCAGCATTTACTAACCTGCCTATCTCTTCTTTGGCCTTATCATATAAACTAGTAGAGATTCTGCGACTTTTAATGTTTATTGGGGAACCCGTAACTTTAAATTTATAAGGAATTAATTCATTTAAGGAATTTTGTTCAGCGGGGGGAAGAGGGAAATTTTGTAAAGCCTATTTCACTTGTATTATTAAAATCACTTTCTTTATTAATATCACTTTTATTCATACTTATTTCATTTCTATTTTTATTACACTTGTAGGAGGCATTGTCCTGATAGCTACCCCCAGGGATACTATTATTATAATTATTATCTCTCACATTAACATTTTCTAAAATTTTATATAAATCATCAAACAACATTTTATATTCACCTAATAGAGAAGTATAAAGGGAAGGCGCGGAAGGGAGTTTAGGAGAAAGAGTTAAATTTATATAATTAAAATCATTTGTTATGGGTAGTGCTTCAGAACCATTCCCTTGAATGACTTCACAAGAAAGACCAGTTGTGGCATCAATTATAATATTTGAGCTAAAATCTAGGTTAAATTTATATTTAGTAAAAAAATCTATCCCTAAAATATTATCAATTACATCAGCGATTAAAAATATATGCTCATAGTCCCTTTTTAGCAGGAAATTTAATTTTTTAGTTATACAATCATAAATGTTAATCTGACTTCCATTAGCAGCTGTAAGAAAGCCAATAGGATCTTTCCTTTGTTCTGCAGAAGCCTTTAAAATAGAAAATGAACTCCCTGTATCTAACAAGAATAATTGCTTTGAATTAGCGTCATATATACGAAGGAGACAATTAATTGCAAAATTTTTACATTCGTTTACATTTAAAACTTTGGGAAGCACTGACCCATTGCAAGAATCTGCATTTTCAACCCGCATCGCAGTATTTTGGCTTGGAACTAAAGATTCCAGCCCAATAACTGACTTTTCGCTACCTTGATAATGCATATCCTTACCCTTAACACTAATATCGGAGGAAATCAAATTTTCCCTATACCAAGATTCATTTTCACTCAACTGAGGAGCTCTCTCGCATAAAACAGATGATTTTATGCCATTAATTGCATTTTCACTTGAATGAACATGAACCTGGATATTATTTTTATTAGCATGCAAAATTGTATCAACATTTTTACCTATACTGTTGTAATTATTCGAGTTTGGTTGGGGGTAGCTTTCCTCCCTAAGACTTTCTATATTGTTAAAACTACTTTTGTACTTACAAATTTTACGAGTTACCACTGGATTAAAACGCACTTTCTTTGTACAGGGGCGTAACTCCACCCCTATACTTAGTTTCCCTGCGAAGGTAGGGAAGTAGGTCCAGCATTGTTTTGTGATGGCGCTTGTGCCAACAAATGAGCCATTTTGCAAGTGCCTCCTTGGCACCTGGTAGCCCTTTCACGGAATGTGAAATGGTAGTAGCAAAGGGGTCCATCTTTTCTAAATCCTGAAGGTGATCGACGACGGTTAGAACGACCTCTGTTCCAGCCAGGAGAGCGACCTCTGTCCCAACCATTATCATTACGAGACATCCGTAGATCTAATTGATTTACTTGATATGTGAGGGCCTCCAACTTCTGGAACATCTCACTTAGTCGATTGTTTATTTGAGCCAAATCATTGTGTGAAATGTGGTCTTCTTTCCTAGGTTGGGGATCACTTGCCCTGGTAGGGATGAATGGAGTCACAGCATTGACCGAATAATCTGGATAGGATTTTGACTTATGACGTTGGGATTCCATGAACACGTCAGCTGCTTCGGCCAATTTATGAATATCTGCATCCCCTTTCAATACCGTTAATAACGGTACCAGATCCTCAGGTAGAACACGAAGAAACATCTGTTTCATAAGGTTTTCATTTTGATGTAAAAGCCATTGATAACTGCGGATTCCTAATGATGCTTTAATTCTGTTAAGATATGCTGTGGGCTTTTCACCAGGTTTAAGCTCCTGCCGAAATAAATTTTCAGCTTTCTCTTTATCCGATGGAGCATAAGTTTCAGTTACAAGGCGAACCAATTCTTCATATGTTTGGTCGTTGATAGGATAGCTTATTCTTGAAGTTATAGCCGAAGGTAAGAGAGGACCAAGAAGTTGAACCTTTTCAATATTATCAGTAACAAAATATAGGCTAAATAGAAATTCCACTCTATCTAACCACTTTCCCACATCCCTTGTTTCAAACCGAGGAATATCCTGCACAGAGAGTACTTTCCTAGTTCTTCGATGTGGTTCGGGTGATGGGGTGCGAGAACGATCACTCTCAACCGATGAGTTATTTGAGTTGTGACCATCGTTCCTATTTAGATTTTCATTTTGTCCATCATTTTCATTTATTTCAACATCTACTTGATGTATAGAAATTCCAGACGGTGGATTAT
>JABUQX010039091.1:0-26513 GCA_015478945.1 Trachelipus rathkii
ACCGGTATTTATATATATATATATATTATATATATATATATATATATATAATATATATATATATATATATATAATTTATATATATATATATATATATATATATATAAATATGTTATATATATATATATATATATATATATATATATATATATATATATATATTATATATATATATATTAATATATATTATATATATAATATATACATATATATACTATATATATATATTTTATTCTGTTTTTTTTTTTTTTAACTGAAGGAATACCCAAACTATAATAATATATAAATATTATAATATATATTATATATATATATTATATAAATATATATATATATATAATATATATATATATAGTATATATATTTATATATAAATACTATATATATATATATTATATATATTATATAAATATATATATATAGTATATATATTATATATATATAATAATTATATATATATATATATTATATATATATAATAATATATATATATATTATTTATTCTGTTATTTAATATATTATATATAATATATCATATATATATATATAATATATATATATAATATATATAATATATATATAATATTATATATATATATATATATAATATATATATATATATATATATTAATTTTATTTTTTGAAGAAGTTATTTATATATATATATATATATAATATATTATATATTATATATATATATATATATATATATATATATATATTATATATATATATATATATATATATATATATATATTATTATTTTATATATATATATATATATATGCCCGGATTTCAATCTAGACCCTAGCGAGTGAGATCTGTATCTTTTGTGGGTGGGTATTTTATGTTGCTGATATTTCAGATTTATGTGGTGATTTGGTGGGCGATTGAAAAGAGTAGTATGACGACAGTTTGACAGGTGCCAGCGATTTCTTAAAAAGTATAAAAGGTATCAGTCTGAAACTTGGTATATGTTCTATGAAAGCGTTAAGCTCGTTACACGCGAAATTTCAAGTTTCAAGGATGTATATAGGGGGTACCTCTTCTCGAGAGCGAAGGTGAAATATGTCGCTACGCCCTTTTTGCCTCTTCCATTTCCGAGTAAAGATTAGGCCTAACGATACCCAATCAAACAGGTGGATCACAGGTGAGTTTTGGTGACTGTAGGTCACCCGTAAGTAGGTGCTGCCCCCTTAGCGCCAAGGTCAAATTCGCCTTGAAAACCATGTTAGGCTTAACGTATCGGGCTAAAATATGGATGTGAGTTATATGATGACGTAATCTCGTCGGAGACGAGTTACGTCCCTCTGCGCTCCCCCGTAGGGGTAGCGCTGCCCCCTTAAAAATTAAAATGATCGTAGAAGACTGAAATTTGGAGGCTGGGTAGAGGAGCCAGAGTTGGAGTCGGAGACGGAGTTGGAGTCGGATTCGGCTTCGGATTCCAGAGACCCCCCGGAGGGGGCCCCCTCCTGAAAAAAGAAGAAGAAATGCATGGAATGCAAAACAGAGGAAGAAGAGAAGAAGAAAGGAAGGAGAATGAGGAACGAGGAGTCTGAGAAGGATTCAGAGTCAGAGGAGTCGGAGTCAGTACCGGCTCCGGTACTCTGTACCAAATCTTTTACATCAACTTCGTAATATTTAACAAAAATTCATCATAACCTCGTCTAAATATTATAATCCCCAACGAATAATTGCAAATATAACAAAGTGTTAACCAAACATAACATAAAAAAACAAAATTTTATCCTGACATAACATAAAAAATAAGTTCTTTGAATAAAATATCACAGTAAAGCGTAATTGTTTACTGATTTCAAAGCAGTAAATCAGTAAATCGGTAAATCAAACTTAAATCAAACTTACGAATAAACAGTTTTCATTAACCAAGAGTATCTATAGCAACACATCACCTCCCGAAAGAAAACCCAATGGGATGCGCCCCTTGAAAGGGTGTGAATCTTGAGAGGGGGATCACCCCGAAGGGGTGTAAGCAGGCTGAGGCCCAAAACCCGCTTACACCCCTTCGGGATGATCCCCCTCTTAGGATTCACACCCTTTCAAGGGGCGCATCCCATTGGGTTTTCTCTCGGGAGGTGATGTGTTGCTATAGATACTCTTGGTTAATAAAAACTGTTTATTCGTAAGTTAGGTATGTTATGTTAAATATTACTATGAGAGTATGAAATTAACATTGATTTGTTAGAGAAATGATGAATTTTGTAAGATATTACTGTGTTAACTGACGATGATGTGTTAGAAACGTTAGTCTAGGTTAAGTTTTTTGTTGAGTAATGTTAGGGTTGCCTAAGAATTTTGCTAATGTCTAAGTTTATTCATAGTTCAAAAAATGTTATACTCGAGACGAGTGACACTTTGATGAAAATAGTGTCAATTCATAGTTCAAGATGTTGGTATCTTTGATAGATTGGTCACTTTGTTAAGGGATTTTGTTAGATAATACGTCTTTACCTGTTGCTGATATGCAGGAAAAGTGGGAACATATCGAGTATTGTATGACCTGTTAGCTACTTTACCCTTGATAAGTAAGGAATTTTCAGGATGTTAGTGGATTATTCATTATCGAGGTATGTTAGGTTTGCATTTGTACTTTATATTCTTAGTTCAGGTTATGATATGTTAAACTTTATTGGATGCTAAAACTTTGTGCGTAAGCCATATATTCGTAAGGTAGTATATAAAGAAACTTATTTATTTATGTTTACCAAAATGATACTCGAAATATGACTTGAATCAATTAGTTCAATAGATCATAGGCGGATGGGGGTTTAGGGGGCTCAAGGGATGGTGCTGCCAGCTATGATTCTGCTTCGTGCTGGCGGGTCGAAGTGTGCGCAGTGCATCGCGTCTCTGTTCCGCTGTGTGGGTGTATACCGCCCTCGAGCGCACTTAGGCGGAGTTGCCCAGCGGTCCGGGGGTCGGTACAGGCGCGGATGACACATCGGTGGCGCTCCGGCGCGGGCGAGTACGATGTTTACTCGCTTCTGCTGCCCTGCTTTTTTTTTAAGTTTTTGGTAACGCAGTACTTCGGGAATAGGTAGTAAGTTCCCGAACCATTTTACTTTTTCCGTGCCGCTTTTTAGCACGGGCGTTTATTTTTTAGTTTTTAAGGCATGTTTTTTTTAGATTTAAGGATTTTTTTTTTATTTAGATTAGGGACCATATAACTAACGTAATATGCAAACTTTTTTCCACAGGTAATTATGGAATGAGAAAACCGGGAGCTTTAAAAACTACGCTTGAAACGTTCCTTTTCTGGGAACGTGAATGGCCAAGTGGATAAGGCGACCGGTTACTGTTAACTAAGCTACGCGGTGTCCAGTAAGTATTTCGAACACCGCTGATGGATAGTAAAATCTCCTTTGACACCTAAAACACGATAGGTACACGCCCACGCTCACATCCAAATATTTATTTCTTCCTCTTTAAATCTATCCAAACCCTTCGACTATTTCTTTCAATCTATTTTGCTGTTCGCTCTTTCGTATTCCTCTATCTATCGTTTATTTTTTCATGCAACCGTATGACGATCGAACGGTTCGGTCTTAGTCTCGATGAATCGATCGGAAAAGTGGAAACGCCGTAGGGGTGCCCATCGAACCTTAGAGCGTTCACCCGAAAGCCAAAGTCCAAGTTCCGATCGACGAGAGAAGGTCTTAGAGCGTGGATTTATGTCGGGGCTGGGCGGGTATATAAACTCCTTGGATGGAAGGATCAGTACGTTCCGTGAACGCCCCAAAGTTCAAGGTTTGGATAGGACCGTCGCACTGAAAAAGGGGATTCACGAAGAAAAGGATTCGACTAGCCGAGTCGCCTTCGGACGCACATACGGTGTCTTTCCATCATAGCGATTAGATAAATAAACTAAAATTAC
This sequence comes from Trachelipus rathkii, assembly GCA_015478945.1. NCBI lineage: Eukaryota > Metazoa > Arthropoda > Malacostraca > Isopoda > Trachelipodidae > Trachelipus > Trachelipus rathkii. The sequence continues at coordinate 3,896 of JABUQX010039091.1, forward strand.
ACGGCGGTAGTCAGTTAGTCCTCGGAGAGATGCCTTCCTTTTCTTTCCGAGGGTGAAAATTTGTCCGAAGCGTTCGAAATAGCGTTAGGTTTGTCTAGCTCTTTAGTGAGTTAGTTCGTTAGTTAGATCTTCGGGTCGATCGTTTTTTTACCTCTCTCCTATCCTATCCCCAAAAAAACATCGATCCGCGAGCGAGCCCAGTGGTTCGCTCGAACAATGGTTTTTTTCGAATCTGCCCGTACATATCTCGTATTTACGTGATCGATTGCGTATTTATGGTTATGTACGGGCGGGTTCCCTTTAAAAAATACTTTCTCTTCTACTGAAATTTTTTTTATTTTTCAAACCTATTCGGTTTACTCACGAACACTTACTTATACCCCAAACACACAGGTTTCGAACGCTGATGACGACAGATGCTCACGGGCTCCCTGTCATCGTACGTCCCCGTCGTGGAGCCCGGTAATATCTTGAGATCCCTCCCTCCCTCCGAAAGAAACGAGTCTCTTTCACTCGAACCAACCAACCAAACGACAAACGTAATACGATCGAATAGAAAAAAAAATATATCGCGTCGTCGACGACGACGATTCATTCGCCTTATTCGTCTATTTTTCATTACTGTACATGAACGCATCCCGGTGAAGATTTTCGCGTTCGCGCATGCATTTGTTCATTGGGATGCGTTTCATTGCAGAATTCGTTCAATGGGCGACCGAGTCCGTTGTCCGTCCGTTTATTTTTATTTTTTTTTATATAAACGAGCCGGGACCAATCGATCGAGGTTGGTTCTCGAGCTCGTTCGAATAGTGGCGGATGATCATCGTCTCGATGGGGCGGTATTATTTTTTTTTGTATTCGATTAAAGACAGACACGACAAACACGCGACACGACAAACACGCGATACACGAACGCAGGAGGAGGGGTCGAAGATAGCTAAAGCGATGACAAAGAGTTTGGTACGTACGTTCTGCCGTAGTGCCTCACTCTGTTAGCGCGGGCGCGCTTCTCTTTTTTTCTCTTTGTTTTCTCTTTTACTCTGTTGAAAAACCATGGAAAGAACGACGATATTTATTTCCGACGGGACGGGATATGGGTAAATAGTATGTAGGCCGTTTAAACGGGCGGGTGGGGGTTTGGAAGTCACCGTCGGAAAGAAATATCGTGGTTCTCTCGTTCGTTCTTTTCATTTTTATTAACGATACGAGAATTTTTTGGTGACTTAAATAAATTCTTCCGTTCGGAGGAAATGATGATGATGATGATGATGAGTGTTGGTATCGGTGGCAGCGGCGGCGGCGAGTACGGTATTTTTACTCGCTTCTGCTGCTGCTTTTTTTTAAGTTTTTGGTAACGCAGTACTTCGGGAATAGGTAGTAAGTTCCCGAACCATTTTACTTTTTCCGTGCCGCTTTTTAGCACGGGCGTTTATTTTTTAGTTTTTAAGGCATGTTTTTTTTAAGATTTAAGGAATTTTTTTTTTATTTAGATTAGGGACCATATAACTAAAGTAAAATAAAAATTTTTTTCCCAAGGGTAATTATGGAATAAGAAAAGGGGGGGAGTTTTAAAAACTACTCTTGAAAATTTTTTTTCTGGGAACGTGAATTGGCCTAGTCGATAAGGCGTACCGTTACTGTTTAACTAAGCTAGCGCGGTGTCCAGTAAGTATGAATCGAACAGCCCGCTGATCGACTTAGTGAAAACTAACCTTTGACACCTAAACAACGATAGGTACACTCGCCCCACGTCTTCACATCCAAATATTTATTTTCTTCCTGCTTTAAATTCTATCCAAAACCTTCGAGTGTGCTATTTCTTTCAATCTGATTTTGCTGTCGTCGCGGTCTTTCGGTATTCCTCTATCTAGCGTTTATTTTTTTCATTCGCGCAACCCGTATGACGATCGAACTGTGTTCGGTCTTAGTCTCGATGAATCGATCGGAAAAGTGGAAACGCCGTAGGGGTGCCCATCGAACCTTAGAGCGTTCACCCGAAAGCCAAAGTCCAAGTTCCGATCGACGAGAGAAGGTCTTAGAGCGTGGATTTATGTCGGGGCTGGGCGGGTATATAAACTCCTTGGATGGAAGGATCAGTACGTTCCGTGAACGCCCCAAAGTTCAAGGTTTGGATAGGACCGTCGCACTGAAAAAGGGGATTCACGAAGAAAAGGATTCGACTAGCCGAGTCGCCTTCGGACGCACATACGGTGACTTACCACTATATCGGGTTGAAGCGATAACTAAAATTACACGGCGGTAGTCAGTTAGTCCTCGGAGAGATGCCTTCCTTTTCTTTCCGAGGGTGAAAATTTGTCCGAAGCGTTCGAAATAGCGTTAGGTTTGTCTAGCTCTTTAGTGAGTTAGTTCGTTAGTTAGATCTTCGGGTCGATCGTTTTTTTACCTCTCTCCTATCCTATCCCCAAAAAAACATCGATCCGCGAGCGAGCCCAGTGGTTCGCTCGAACAATGGTTTTTTTCGAATCTGCCCGTACATATCTCGTATTTACGTGATCGATTGCGTATTTATGCTTATATACGGGCGGGTTCCCTTTAAAAAATCCTTTCTCTTCTACTGAAATTTATTTTATTTTTCAAACCTATTCGGTTTACTCACGAACACTTATACCCAAAACACACAGGTTTCGAACGCTGATGACGACAGATGCTCACGGGCTCCCTGTCATCGTACGTCCCCGTCGTGGAGCCCGGTAATATCTTGAGATCCCTCCCTCCAAAAGAAACGAGTCTCTGTCACTCGAATCAACCAACCAAACGACAAACGTAATACGATCGAATAGAGAAAAAAAAATATATCGCGTCGTCGACGACGACGATTCATTCGCCTTATTCGTCTATTTTTCATTACTGTACATGAACGTATCCCGGTGAAGATTTTCGCGTTCGCGCATGCATTTGTTCATTAGGATGCGTTTCATTGCAGAGTTCGTTCAATGGGCGACCGAGTCCGTTGTCCGTCCGTTTATTTTTATTTTTTTTATATAAACGAGCCGGGACCAATCGATCGAGGTTGGTTCTCGAGCTCGTTCGAATAATGGCGGATGATCATCGTCTCCATGGCGCGGTATTATTTTTTTTTGTATTCGATTAATTAACGACAGACACGACAAACACGCGACACGCGACACACGATACACGAACGCAGGAGGAGGGGTTCAAGATAGCTAAAGCGATGACAAAAAGTTTGGTACGTACGTTCTGCCGTAGTCCCTCTCTGCTAGCGCGGCGCGCTTTCTTTTTTTCTCTTTGTTTTCTCTTTTACTCTTTGAACACCAGGGAAAAGAACGACGTTATTTATTTCCGACGGGACGTGATAGGGGGTAGATAGTATGTAAGGTCGATTAGAAAAACGGGCGGTGTGGGGTTTGAGTCACACGTCCGGAAAGAAATAATCGTGGTTCTCTCGTCGTTCGTTCTTTTCATTTTTATTAACGTTTATGCTATTATTTTGATTGAATACAATTCCTCCGTCGGAGAAATGATGAGATGATGATGATGAGTGGGAAGAAACTGAATGTCTGTGTCCTCAAGGTACGGTATTTTTTTACTCGCTTCTGCGCTAGTTTTTTTTTAAGTTTTTTGTAACGCGCAGTACTGCGGGAATAGGTAGTAGGTTCCCGATCCATTTTACTTTTTCCGTGCCGCTTTTTAGCATGGGCGTTTATTTTTTAGTTTTTCAAGGCATTGTTTTTTTTACGATAAGGATTGTTTTTTGATTATTTTTTTTTTATGAATTAGGGACCCATATAGTGGACTAAACGTACTATGGTGCAATAAGTTTTTTTTCCATGGTCAAGGGATGCATGTTGGAATAGAAACCGGGAGCTTTAAAAACAACACTTGAATACGTTCCTGTGTGTTGTTGGGGAACGTGAATGGCCTAGTGATTAGAGCGTAGGATTAAATATGTTATTTTCTTTGAGAATTTTAGATTTTTAAGCACTGGTAGACTTCGACTTAGTACTTAGCAACACTTCGACTTTATATCAGCTTACCGTATTCGAAACGTCCAACTATATCGGGTTGAAGCAGATAGTTTATATGACTAAAATGGTGTTGCCTCAGATCATCGTTAGGGGGTCGGTTTTTTGGGTTCCTTCAAAACGTCAACAGTTAAATATAGTGTCGCTCACGGGAAATTCGCGAAGACGCTGAAACGCTTTCATAATACCATTTTCTTAAGCTTAAGACTGATCGTATTTAAACCCGATTTATGACGTCATATAGATGACGCCGGCTTAGGGAACTAGTATAAAGATAGTCTAAGTCTAAGTGCAAATTCCCGAAAATAATTTTGACTTCTTTTTGTGTATTGATTTCTTTTAGAAATTAATACGATAGTTTTAGCACTCTAAACTTCGACTGTATGCGCTAGACCTTGAACTTGTATCAGTTTTTCCCTTCGAAACGTCACCTAATACTCTTGGTTCAACGATCGTGCACCTCGACTCACGTAGGTGGACTCGTTTTTCAGTTCCCTCGGAAACATCCTACTATAATATAGGTGTCGGCCTTACGGGAATCGAAGAAGTCGCTGAACGCTTTCAAATACTAGTTACCTAAGCTAAAACTATGTTCAATCCGATTATGACGTCATATAGTGGACGCCTGAATCGGGAAACTGATACAAGTCGAGAAGGTCTATGTGCAAATTCCGAAAAATAATTGCGACTTAAAAAAATTTTCGTTATTATTTTCTTTGAGAAATTTTAGATTCTAGCACTTAGACCTTCGACTTGATACTTAGAGCTTCGAAACTTAGCACTTAGACCTCGACTTAGCACTTAGACCTTCGACTTAGCACTAGACAATTCGACAATTAGCCAACTTAGACCTTCGCACTTAAGCAAATTAAACACTTCGACTTCACTTAGACCTTACGACTTAGCACTTTAGACCTTCAGACTTAGCACTTAGACCTTTCGACTTAGCACTTAGACCTTCGACTTGCACTTAGACCTTCGACTTAAGCACTTAGACTTCGACTTAGCACTTAGAACCTTCGACTTAGCATACTAGACCGCTTCGACTTAGCACTTAGGACCTTTCGACTTAAGCACTTAGACCTTCCGAAGCTGTAGCACTTAGACCTTCGAACTATAGCACTTAGACCTGCGACTTAGCACTTAGACCTTCGACCTTCGACTACTTAGACTTCGACTTATATCAGTTCCCTTTCCGAAACGTTCAGCGTTATATCGGGTCAACGAGGTTTTATACCCAAAAAGCTGTCACACGATAATGTACTTCTTCTTTGAGAAATTTTAGATTGTATAGCAAACTTAGAACTTCGACGTGTAGCACTTCAGACTTCGAGCCTTAGCACTTAGACTTATGACTAGACTTAGATCCTGTCCGACTGTAAACTTAGACCATTTGCGACTTATTTACTTATAGCTTCGAACTTTATACTTAGTACCTTCGGACGTTAAGCACTTAGACTTCGACTTAATACTATAGACCTTCGACGATACTTTGGACTTTCAGACTTATATCAGTTCTTTTCCCAATTCTATCTATATCGGGTTCAACGATGGTTTATACCCTAAAAAGCGTCACCCGATATGCACGTTAAGGTGCGGTTTTTTTGTCGGTTCCCTTCGAAACGCCATCCCGTTGAGAAGCGAAATATCCGTCAACCGCTTTTAAGTTTCTTAGGTCGTAATTTCTTAGTACAATTTTTGCTTTAACTTGTTAAATCAGTGCATTGTTTCAATCGGCGAAGTGCTGTAGAATTGAAGCGAAAAGAAACCGTGAACACTTTATTATCTTCCAATATGCCGCCGACATAACGCCCTGGAATATTTTTTGCGATCCCCTCCGTAAACAAATCTCAACTCACTTGTCCTTTCAGTTTTCATTCTCTACTCACATTTTCTCGCTAATCGGCATATTTATGCGTGTTGGGTTTACAGTTGTGTTTGAAAGGGAGGGGGAGGCTGCGTCCGTTTCTCAAAGGAAGTTTGGTGTGAGGTGATGAGGAGGGTGATGAGTTGAGATAGTTTGCTTAGTTGTTCTTTTGTCTTTCCGGGGAGTGGAGAGTAGAGTATCGATGGCGGATGTAGGCTTACTTTTATTCTGCTGTTCTATCTTTAATTTGGTTTGAAGTTAGCGCGGCAGTTGACTGAGCGGCTGCTCGAGAAAGATTTTTATATGTAGGTGATGGATGGATTGCGGAGTGGGACCATTGGTTGTCGCTGCTTTCTGTGTTGTTTTGCTTGATACCTTATCTCGTCTTTTATTAGATTTAAGGTGGGTGTCGTTGTTTGGTCTCTGTTGTAGACTAGTTAAAGGATATGCAGAGCGCGGGTGATGTTTGTAGGGTTTTGTTATTTCTTTTTGTCGTCAGAGGTGTATTCTATAAGGAATTTTTTTTTGGCTGGTTTTGTGAAATTGCTTTATTGGATTAAAATAGGATGTAGCAGTTGAGAGAGGTTTTTGACAGTTTGTGTGAAAAAGACATCATGGTATTAATGTTCATCGCGTGTTTAATAGTTGTGGATGGCGAAATTAGTTGTACAGTAGTTATGACAATAATATAGATAGAATGATGCTTGTGTTTTGATATAAAGGGAACAGCATTAGTAGAGTGGTTTGTGTGGGGTGATGGCGGGGTCTAATGATATTTTCTGGTTTCTTGAGAGTGCTCGTTATGTTATATTAGACTGGTCGATTGGTTGAGTATCGTAGATTTGCTAAGAACGATTTTAAGAAATTGAATTTTTATGTAGAAAAATTTAAGTAACTATCGACTTGATTAGGGAGGGATGTAACGGGCATGTATTGTAGTGCGTAATTGGCTCTCAGTTCTGACTCGTTTGAATTTTGCAGTGCGAAGATTAATCGAAAAGCGTCTGTATCTCGAGTTAAAAGTTTATATGATTTCGTTCCCTGAATTCGTCCTGTATTTCTCGCGACCGTGTTCGCGTTCTCCTTTTGTTGGGCCTTCTTCTCTTGTTCCTCTTCGTTTATCGTGGATTATTGCTTCGGATGTAGGGATTCGGTGTTTGGGCGTTTTTCAGATAAATGACGTTGTGCTAGCATAGTTGGGTTAGACGCGTATTTGAGTTGTCTGGGTGGGTCTATTTATTCGTGAGATGTGTGATACAGAGTTCAGGTGGTGCGTGTGTATGTTTTTTTATTGGATTTTTCAAAATAACCTGTTTTGCAAAGAAGGTTGTGATATTTTTTTATGATATTCGCTCTCTTGTTCTGAGACGCGTTCATCTGACATTAAATTATCCGCCATCGAACTGTGTGTTTTCCTCATTCAATAATTCTGTCGAATTTATTCAATAGTTCGCGGGACGGGGTGAGGTGGCAAGGTCTGTTTACTGGGATGAATTTTGAACAGGTAATAAGGCTGCTTTTTGCTGTGTCGGTGGGTGGGTATAATTAAGGGTGATTTTGAGCGATTCCTCAAGAGCATTGAAAAGGCCCTTGATGTTTTGCGGTGAATGGTATTATGTATTGGCGGAGGTGTTGGTCCATGTATATGTTGAGTTCTGATATAATTTGGCATGTTTGTATGTAACATTTTAGTGCATTTGAGTCGTCCCTGTGTTCATGTGTTTATATTTTGTGTGCGTAACATATAGCGATATGAGAGGTCGAGGTGTCCTAGAAGGACCCAAATTAAAGCTTTCAGCTTTTCTTAAGTTTTGATCAGGTTGTGTGGTTATAAAATAAGTATAGGCCGGATTTGTGAGAGAACTCTGTTTCCCAAGGTTTCGCTCAAATTATAGAGAACAAGTGTGAGGATTGCGCAAATGTAAAATTTTCTACCCCTTGATATTCTTCTAAATGTTCAAATTTGATAATTACTTGTAATGTGCTTAAAGGTCTGATTGTGGTCTTTCCCCCATAAATGGTAGCGTAGAAAATTAATTTTAACCTTTAGCACATTTACGAGTTTATAAGAAGGAAAATGCTGAACGAGTTTTGAAAACATTATATTGAAGTTGTTGGCATCTTCGTGTCTCAATTCGAGAAATCCGTCAACCACTTTTATTTTCCTAGCCAAATGATTTTTAAAAGTTTGACTATTCCACCTCCCCATTATTAGCATATCATGGACGTGGGTGTGATTTCTTACGAGTATCGGCAGGAAATCATATTGACATAAGAACATTAAAACTATCTGAATGCTATAATAAAACAATTTATATATAATAGGGATTTCAATCTCGTATTCGCCACAATTGACAAAATTTTCGAACATTTCATATTGAGATAACGGGACCCATTTCGCCGCAAATGGTGGCGTATCAGCAATATTCGTCGAAGTATGAAATTTCCATTCAATAATTCTTTCGTTTTCGATTTCAACAGCAACAACGACTTTTTTAGGAAAATCGGGAATGTCTGGGAATTCTATTGTTTTCAAAGAATTATTGGTAAGCGTCGGGTAAACGGGGAATAATCCTTCTATCATCGACAAATTCAAAATAATTTCTATTATCGTTTCAATCTCGAATTCGTTAATTAATCGAATTAAGTAACTTATGTCGATCTTCGCGGGTTTGTGGTAACCATTTATATGTATGCAGATTTTGTTTATTGAACCGTATAATGATAATAATTCGTTCAACGTACGATCATCATCGTGGATGTAATGATAATCCATCGATAGTTCACGCAGTTTATAGAATTTTGAACTTTCGTCTGGCAATTTTTTAAACCCGAATATTTTAAATCCCTCGTTGTATATCTTCTTATTCACGCCTTCCTTTTGGCGATTATCGTCGTTAACGCCACAACGACATTTTATTTCGAAGTCGACTAAATTCGGAAATGTTTTCACAACGTCGACAATACTCACCTTTTCGTGGATGTTATTCGTAATTAAATTTAGTGTATCTATTTTAAATAGTGGTTTCATTTCGTGTATCGTTTGGTTGAAAGTTGTCCAATCGTTTATAGTTAATATTAAGGTATTTACATACGTGTACGCGCCATTTAATTCGCTCAAACATTTAGCTCCGTTTTCGATCGTGAAATATTCCGCCATGGTTAGAACTACAACGCTAGGAATCATTAGCTTGTCATTTTTATAAGGCGCTTGCACTAAATTTTCAAGCGAGGTTACGAGAGATGAAGGATCATTTTGTATTTCGCGTAGCGTTAAAAACTTATCCAGGTCGAGAAAGTTTCCATCGATGAGAAACGCCTTTTGCATATAGTAGCTCTCGACGCGTTTTGGGCGCATGGCAGTCGAAACATTGAACACGTCTTCAAAATTTAGGTATTCGTAAATTTTATGTATCACGTCATCTGGCATTGTAACCAAAGACATTTTTTTACGATAGTTCTATTTGTCTGAACGATGATTTTAAAAACAATTTTAAAAGTCGTCCGATTATCTTTCCGCTAGCCGTTATCGGTTGTTACTGAAGATGGTAAAAAGCTCTCGCGTTCCACGAACAACTCTCTACGAACAAAATAGGAAGACGTTAATTCCTTTCCGGTAGCTGTCGCTCAACGATTTGAAGTTCTCACAGCACTGAGCCGATTTTTATAAGCGAATTATAATAACGCATGTCCATTTTCTTTTTTAAATCATTTTTAAAGCTATCTGAAGTGAAAATGAAATAGAAATTGTACTAAATTATTATTATTCGGTAAATATACGAATCTCGCGCGAAGCAAAAGCACGAAAATAACGTTACTTTTTACTTCTCAGGAAATCGGTGCAAATATGATTCTCGCATTCCTTGAGCAGTTTTTCTTCGAGGCATACCAAAAAAAAATATAATTACAAAAATATCAAAATCTATATAGAGAATTGATGATCAGGTCTCAGGTATTAGTACATTGTTTTTCTTTCCGTATGCCCGCGAAATAACGTTTCTTTTTAGCTTTGTCTTAATATGTGTTGGGAGTGAGATTTATAGTTCCTTTAAGGGAGTTTTTTGAGTGAAACCCCAAAAAAATGACTACGGAATTCTTAGGACTGGTCGCCTAGCTCCCTTGAAGATAGTCGGTAGTATCGTAACAAAGTAAATAGACGAAATCTGCCTCTGTCGCCTATTTTGATGCCGTCGATTGTTTCGAAACGCTAAAGAATAGTCAAGAACTAAAAGGACAACTGTATGGGTACTTAGACGTCCCTCGCCTTACTGTTCCGGGTGTCGGGCCTCATAGGAACACTTTGGAAAATAAACCTAAAAAAATTCTACAGGGTCTCGAGAGATCTGGGAAAGGAAATAATTTCGGGATCCTATTACTTCATTACTACAGCGCTAACCTTAACTACGTGGCTACTCGAAGTAATGTTAGATCCCCGTATGTTGATTTTTTTAAGTTTTCCGTAGGGATAAGCGTCGCGTTAGGGAACGAAAAATTTATTTTGCCTCAATCTCGCCCGAAAAGTCGGAAAGTAACGGTTATTCGGTACAATGATCGGAGCGTTAAGGGTGCAATTTCAAAGTGTTCTATGAGAAGGCCCGAGCACCACCGGCAAAAATTATGAACCGAGGGGTCGTTTTAACGACACCTACGATGCCTCATTAAGGTTTTCGAATAATCTGAAACGCTTAGAAACCGATCGAGGCGGTTCTCACGATGAGGCGACTGCAAGTTGCGAGTCTACTTACTTTCGCTTGAGCCGACCAGCTTACACTACTGCAGTTCTACTAAGTCCCTAGATTTCCCATAAAATATTATGGCATCTTACACTTCGGAAAATTTCCGATCATGAAATCTTTTTGATAAAAAATTCAAAAATTCTAAAGGGTAGAAATAGACGAAGTAAAAAGTACGTTATGTTCGCGCCTTCGCCAAAGAAATATGTTTATTACCTGAAGGATAAAAAATGAAAACAGAAGACAAGAATATTTTATTCCAAAAAGGATAAAAAATAGGAAACGCGAGAGTAGGGTTTAACTAATTTTTGGCCTTTTTTCATCGATCTCGATTAAGAAATCAGGCCGTAATAAATAACGGTGAAAATACCTAAGGGTGGGGTGGGGGTTGTTATAATAGTAAAGAAAAGATTTAGATGAGGCTCGTGTCTTTAAAAGGGGGTAAAAACCGTCCACCCTAGAAGAAAAAGGCGCGAAATTTTTAACCCTACTTATGCACTAGATGCGGCCGCACCGTGGGTAAGAAGTAAGAAATCCTCAAAATTTGCAACTTCTATGCTTTACCTACGGATACATGACAACGTCAACCCACGGCGCGCCTAGAGCGCGAGGGCACGTTAATCGGAACTTTGTTGCACAACTACCCCGATGAAAACGGATGGTGAGCGGAAATTCCCCGTTAGAACAGCAGGCAGTGAGCTCTCCCCTCGAAATCGAGTAAGGGTCTTTAGGATCTCATCAATCCGGGTCTAGGGCCTTTCCATGGCTCGAATCGTCGTCCGGCAATCCGAAAAAATAACTCAATTACCTGATCAACAATTCTTTATAACTTTGATCACCGAATTACTATTTTTTGGTTTTTCTTTTGTCGCCGCAGAGAAAACACTCGCTTAAGGAAATCGAAAAATTAGTGTTTGCATCACCTTCACGGAGAAGTAAAAAGTAGCGTTATTCGTGCTTTTGCTTCCCGCGAAATTCGTATATTAATTTGAAAAAATAGATAATTTTTTTATTTTAGTTAAATATGCGATTATTCTTGTTTTTTTGTTTAGGTTCGCCATAAAATAATCAATTTTCTTTATTAGAAGTCGATTTTTTTATCGGGGGGGTGTCTACAAGTTAAAAAAATTAAAAATAGTAGTCCTAAAGTGCTAAAGTCGATAGGTCTAATATACAGCTCGAGGGAGGTCAAGTGCTAAGTCGAAGGTCTAAGTGCTTAAATCTAAAGGTTTAGTAGTAAGTCGAAGGTCTAAGTATAGAGTTCGGCAAGGTTCTAAGTGGCTGAAAATCTAAAATTCTCAAGAAATAATACAACAAGTAAGTTTTTAAGTCGCAATATTATTTTTCGGACAATGTTGGCAACTTACACCTTCGACTTATTCAGTTCCCGAATCAGGCGACACTGATACTGACGTCAAAATAATCACGGATTGAATGATAGTATGTTTGAGCTTAGGTAATGCTGGTAGTTGATAAGCGTTAGGCGCTTTTTGCGATCGCCGGTAAGGCGATCACTATACTATTGGGTGACGTTTCGAAGCGGATAATCCGAAAAACGAATCTAACTTGATCGCGCACATACCTCAGTATATTATAGTATAAACTATCGACTATCACGGGCCCGATATAGTGAGTCTCAATGGGACTGAATTATAGGAGTCAGAAGGTCGAGATGCGTAAAGAGAAATCTAAGAGAAACCGACAAGAGAGAGAAGTAATTTCCCAAAAAAATTTAAGTCGTCGAAATTATTTTCGGAATTTGCAAATAGACTTTTCGACTTGATTTTATGGAATTCAAGCAAACAAACAATACGGAAGGAACGAGTTCCTATGAGATGGAATATAGTGGAGATCGAGAGGTCTGATTGCTAAGTCTAAAGTGCGTATGAGGTATTAGAGGGGGTGAGCTCGGACTGTGCGAGTAAGGGAGCGTGCTAACAAGTAATGCGTATAGATAGCTTGATCTGGGATGCGTCAGAGTCGAGGAGTGATGCTAGGTAGATAGAGGTCGGCGATGAGGTCTAGGTGGTATAGAGAGAGTTCCGATAGGTCGGTAAGGTGGCTAAGAGTCTAAAAGGTTCTGCAAAGAAAATAATACAGGGCAAAATTTTTAGAGGTCCATAATGTATCTGTTAGGAGAGCTGTTGGCACTAGAGCCTTCGGTCACTTAGTATGCAGTGTCCCGGATACTAGGGGGGTTGTCAGACACTAATGATGAGCTCATAAGACGGATTGTAAGAAGATAGGTTTTTGTAGCTTAGCGGTAACTGGTATTTGAGAAGCGGCGGTTCAGCGCTGGAGCGGGTCCCGCTTTGCGATGTGTGCCCGTAAGCGAGCACTGATATACACTATATGAAGGGTGACGTTTCGAAGGGATTACCGAAAAGATCGGATCTAACTTGATCGTGCAAGCACCTTTTAGGATATGAAACTAATCACTGTCAACCCGATCATATGTGTAGCGACCGTGCAAGCGGGAACTGATGAATAAGTCGAGAAGGTCTAAGGTGTGATAATCTATAAAAAAATTCACAAGAGAAAGATAAGTTTTCCCAAGAAAATTTTACGGTCGTAAATTATTTTCGTGCGGGAATTTGCAACTTGAGACCCTGCTTCGACTTATAGTTAGTTCATACAAGACAAACGAAACTAAACAGTCAGGAGAATGATACGAGGTCGAGAGTCTATTGGGTGGCAAAAGAACTCGAAAACTACGGGATAGGTACAGAGAAAACTAATAACGATGCGTTGAATCACGCGGTAAGGATTATTTGTTCTAAGAAAGATGGAAGAGAAAAATGTTTTTTTATGTTTTTGTGGGTATATTATGCCGCTGATTTCAAGAAGACATCATTTGAGCTACAGAAAGAAAAGTATATAATCCTTTGTTTGTGGAATCGATGCGTAAACGAAGTGTTTAAAAATGGAAAAATCAATAGTTTCCCTTGTAGTCCTGAATTCGTATTTTTCGAAGAAAAATAAAATAGAAGTACACCGAAAAGAAATGCTCAAAGAAACAAATTTTCATATTTTCAGACAAATATTTTGCTTTACGCCTGATTCCGCGAGTGTTATTAGTTTTCTTGTAAATATTAAAATTTTATCGAGAAAAAAAATAAAAGCAATACCCCCCAAAAAAGTCAAAAAAAAATTTGTTTTGCAATTGTTTAGAACAATTTTCTTACGCTTATATTTAACTATAAGGTGCAAATAAAAAAATTTTGATACCAATAACATGGGATTAAATAGCTAGAGTTTAGAAATTTAAAGATTTCATGATAGATTCTTATTATATTACTTACAAGAATTAATAATATGCCAAAGTTTTGTTATTGAGAATTTTTTATATAATCATGCAGCAAATTGCATATGCTTGCTAATTTGAATAAGGTAGTAGTATATATATATTAGTATAGTAATAATAATAGAGTAGTATATATATATGATAGGTATATAGGATATTATGGATATATATATAAGTATGATATATAATAGTATATATATATAGTATAGATAGTAGTATATTAATATATATAGTATATTATATAGTATGTGTGTGTGTGTACGTGTAATGTTTTTAAATTTCCTCTTCGATGTCTTCTCTTAGTGTATTAATTTATTTTCCTGTTATGCGATCTTAGTTATAACGTTCGGACATGCTGTGTAAACAGGGGTAAGAAATGTCATGATTTCAATTAATAGGGAAGGAGACCAAATGAAAGTCGCTGGGCTTGGCGATCTCGGACGCTTTTTTCTAAAATACTCGTTTTTTAAAAAAGCTGTTAAGTAATGAAAGGAATAGAATATCAGTCTTTACGGCAAGAAATGACTCACGGAGAAAATTCATTTCTCTTGCCACCTTTTGTATTATGTTCGCTGGTCAATGTTCAGCAACCATGCTAGTAGAAGCTCGTATCTGCCGAAGAGTTGACTATTGTTTTTATATTCCATCGAATGATGGATGGATTATCCATGATCATCAGATTTGCATGCCGTGAAACAGTAATTTTGTTGTGCAGTTTTTCACAGTATTTTCTTTTCGGTAAAGTGCGTTTTAATAGTACTGGATAAAGAGTCCTAGAAACATTTTTGGTTGATATGCCTGCTAAGAAAGTATCAAAATTAGAACTCTACTCCTCTTTTCAAAGAGAGCCAGTGATATTCAACGAAGTGTATGAATTCTCCGCAAGAGTGAGTAGTGTTGCCCTTGAAGGTGCGAAGAAGATATGAACGACTTTTTCTGAGCGATGGATGCGATTGAGCTGATCAAAATAGTATAGAATAAACAGAATCGAGAAAAACATTCGATCTTTCAATTTTAGCCAGAATTTAAGGAAGGCCGTTTTATTAGCGTAAGCTGTGCCTATATATGCACTGTTGATAGAAAGTAACTTTCCTTCAGAATCAGCGCACTTCTAATCCACGAATTGAGGTATTAAGTTCATCGCGTTCGGCGGTGATTTCGACGAATTTTTTATGACCAAGGTGGCCAAGGTGGTTTTCGAAGCAGAGTTTGATCGGCTACTTTGAGTATTGGTAGATGCTCAAGATACGAACATTGGGAATGCGGAATGGAGAAAAGGGTTATCTCATCATTTCGTTTTGTTTCTCGAAGCATGTGCGGCGTTAAATTGACAAACGGTTTATCGCAAATGTCAATTCCGAAGGAAAAAGCTCATCGATCGCTTTTCGCATCATTCGTGCCGGAAATCGGCAGGTTAAGTGTGGATTTTGGTATCCCGAAGAAACCGCCCGCATGAGCGGACTTTTATGCAATCTTTCGTCATTCCAGGCTTGCGGCCAATAGTATTACCGGGCAGTGCAATATGACAAGTGTTTGGTAAAATCGGTTGTAAGTCAACGCTCTTAATGGTGATTGCAATTGAAGACCGGCAAAATTCCTATCTGCACGCGAGACAAAGATGGTGTTCTTATGTGCGTTTTTCTTTCATGTGATCTTTAGAAAGGAGTGCTCAAAGTAAAACGTAGTTTGTTCGCAAGCAAGTCTAAATGTATACGTTTTCAATTGTCTATATTTTCGAATCTCCTATTGCTTGCTTTCTCTTCAGCTAATTCCTTTCCATCGAGAGTTTTAACGTGATGTGATGGAAAGGCGGCTGAAGCCTCACACAGTTCAACTTTAATGAGAGTTGATTCTTACGTTTTGCCGATTTCAACCATCTGACGATAAATTAGCCGAATATGTTGTGGCTGTAGAGACTAATTGATGATGCTATTGCGCGGAATTTAATTGTTTCTCATATCTTGAAAACGTAGTTGCGGAAAATTTCTTGTCGTCCGCTGAGGAAAGCTGGATTGCAATTTCTAATGTCTTGCACCCAGTTTTTTTGCAGCGCGAGTTAGTCTGCTCACCACGAGTCGCTTCGTCAAACGGAAGTGTTGGGTGTATATGTGGTTTAATAAGACGAACTCGCAAGTTTTTGTAAGATTACAACAACGATGAGATTTCGCCAGTAATTTTCGCTCGATGGTTGTTGTGATCCAATGAGTTAATGTAGTAGATTTTTTTAACACGAAAGGAATGGAAGAAGTTTCTGGCAATTATACGTCGAAGAAATCAATTGTCGACACGCTTTTTGACGACATTTTTAAGTGAATTGCGATGTCGGGATGTCGCTAAGCAAAGCGTTCCTGATTTGCAGTGATAAAAGAAGGTGGAAAGAGTCTTCGCTCATTGAATGCATTGTCGGTCGGTTCTCTCTGCATTATCACGCCCATTGCGACCGAAAGACGCAATAATAAGTTGTTTATACGGTGTGATTGAGGGTTTGGAAATAAGGTCGAAAGTGATTTTCTCATTACTGCCCCGAAAGAATTGCCGTCGGTCAGGAAAGGGTTAGTACCCGGTATTAACAATTTCTAGTTTCTTGATACCAAAGTGACAGGTTGATGTCGTGTTTCCTGTCAATTGAAGGGTCCGTCAATTTTAATGGAAGCTCTCATGAACTGATCCTAATGATACATGATAGCCAAGATTCTTAAGCGTTTTGTAAATTCGTACTGCATTGTCCTAGATCACTGCATCGGTTTTAGAGAGCGCTACGGAAACACGCATCGTGCTGAACTGTTCTGATGCGAGCCATTATAGCTGGTGGTCAATGGTGTCAGTGTTATTGATTCAGATCGCCGTGTAGGTTTTGGTTGCCGTTGTGCATTTGAAGAAAAGCTGGTAGGGAATGATCGCGGCGAGCGTTTTTGCCGTCGTCGTTCCGGAGCATCAAATAGCGGTAACATAACAGCCGCTTAAAAGATTGTACTTCCAGTCGAGCAGCCATGGTTTTTCGATGAGAACGATTCGTAAGTTAGTATCACAGATCACCCCTGAATATTTGTTGATCAGAACTGCGTAAAAATCTTGGAAAGATGACTGTTTCTAAAAATGCACGTTGTCATTTGAGTAGATCTTGGCTTGCGAGATTTATTTTACAGTCATTTTGCGTTCGAGTTGTTTCGTCGTCGAATTCGGCGTGTGAAAAAAGTATCTGGAAGTCGAGATAGAGTAGTAAGTTTGTCTTCAAAATCAAATAGTAATTAGGAATCAATGAAATTAGAAATTAAAATTATAATTTATGCAGCACTGGAGTCGTTCAGGGTGTTGACGGCACATTGCGCGGCGAAGCCACGGCTCCTAAGGGATAAAATAATTATAACAATTGGCCTTATCAGTTAATATATTTTGTCATTATGGAAACAAAGTCAGCGCACTTACATTAAATGAATCGAATAATAAAGCACCATTAATAATGAATAATAGATAATAATATAAATTATCATAATAATGAATGGAATAATAATAAATAATAATAATAGATAAATAATAATAAGTTAATAAGTTAATAAAAATGTATGATAATAATAATGATAATAGATAATAATAATGAATAAGATGAATGAATAATAATAGATAATAGATAATAATAATAATGAATACTAATAATAATAAGTAAATAATAAAATATAAAATAATAATAGATAATAATAGTAAATAATAATACAAATAATAATAATAATATAACTATTAATAATAATAATATATAATATAGAATAATGAATAGATGAAATGATAGATCAAGTAAATAAAATAATCAATAATCAATAATGCAATAATAATAATAATGAATAATAAATAATAATGAATAATTAATAATAATAGTTATGTAATTATATAATGTAAATAATATAATATAACTAATAAGTATAAAATAATTTATAGTAATAGAGAGCGTCAAGAAAGAAATCAAATATGAATAATATAATGAATAATCTATATAGCTAAAGGTTCGTTTATGTAAGTAAAGGAACAAAAAGATCAAAGTTTGTGACAAAACGCATAATAAAGATCGCACTAAAAAGGGGAACGTTATAACCTTGTGAATCTTTAAAAAATTCGGTAGGAAAAGAAACCATAAAGTCGGTAGCGTAAAGTAAAATTGTTTCTATAATATGCGAACACACAATAAATATTTATTGTATTTTTGGGCTAGTTCTTATTTTATTTTTTCTCGAGGAAACTACGATATTGCTACAGAGTAAAACTATAACGAGCTTCGTGAAGTCAGAGCGTAAGATTAGGTTGTTTCGTGAAGAATATGAAGAATTTCGTTTTTGTGGATGTTTTTTGTTATGAATTTTTATTTCGTCGAAAAGCTACGATAGGGTACAAGAAACTATGTTTATTCCGATGTTGTTAAAACAAATTTCTATTCTTAACGCTGGGATTCCAAAAAGGTTATTATTTTTTTGTTGTAGCTATCGTAGTTTTTCACAATGAAAGAATAAATAACCAATAAAGAATCAGAAAAAAGTTTTTTCTTGCGCCGTTGTTTAGAACAAATATCTTACGCTGATACTCCACGAATGGTTATTAGTTTTCGGGTCTCGTCTGTGGGAATAGGCTGTTTGGAGACGCATGCGGGTCTTTCTCTATCTCGATAAATTGTAGATTCCTGTGTAAGCTCTGGATGGGAAGAAACATATGAGAGTGTAGGAGTTAAAGACACGGGGGTCTCTCCCGGAAAGGTGTTACGCCCTGAAAGCCTCATTAGGTGATACCAGCAAATAGAGCAAAAAATCGTTAAAAGTCAGAACCGGCTCTCGTTTTTTGAGAAAAAAAATAAATAAGTGAAGGCTACAAAAAAAAGTCAAAAATAGAAAGATTTTTTGCACGAAGTGTTTAGGAAACAATTTCTTAACGCGTGATGTCCACGAATGTTATTAGTTCTTGTAGCTATCGTAGTGTTTCGCAGAAAAATAAAAAATATCCAAAAAATTTCAAAATTTTTGGTTTTTTCATTTTTAGAACAATTTTCGTACGCTGATTCCAACTGATGTTATTAGTTTTCTTTGTAGTAGTTCCTAGTTTCGAAGATATCCTATCGTTAAATCCCACTTAGACGTCATAAGTAGTTGACGCCCATCGGGTACGTAATATTAAGTTCGAAGGTCTATTAGTGGCGAGAATTTCCTGAAGAAGAAAATTGAACGCAAAAATTATCTGGGTGAAAGTATTTCTTTGTGATGTTTAGTGAGATTTTTGCACACTTAGTACCTTTGACTTTATATCCATTCCCGTTGAAATCGTCCACTTATAATGAATGGGTGAAAGCCGAGTGATTACATGGCTAATAAAGTGGCCATTTTTGAAAGTCGTTGAGGCCGCTTTGTCGATTTCCCTGTATAGGCGATCACTATACTTAGTACGTACGTTTCTGAATAGGATTCGAAAAAACGGATGCTAACTTGATTCGCGCAGACACCTTTGTAAGGTATCAACTTATCATTCTAATCAACCTCCATATAGTGCTGACGTCGCAACGGGAACTGATATAAGTCAATCATACTCCTGTTGAAAATCTATAAAAATTAAATAAAATAATTATAATTTCCCAAAAAATTTTAAAGTAGAAATGTATTTCGGAATTTGCCAATCTTAGACTCTTCGATCTTATATTAAGTTAACAACTAGAAGCGAACGATATCGTCGGACGAAAACAATACGAACACAAAACATAATCTATAGTATTATGTCGAAGGTCCCTAAGTGCAAATTCAACTCGTAAAACTACGATATGTGCCACATAGTAAAACTAATAACGATTCCGTGGAATCATAGCGTAAGATATTTTGTGTCTACTATAATGATATAAAAAATTTTTTGATTTTTGTGGTGTTTTAATTTTTTTTTTCTCGAAGTAACTTACTATTAGTGATAACAAAAAAATGAGATAACCTTTTTTGGAATCAAGCGTAAGAATTTGTTTAAAAATGGAGAAACAATAGTTTCCTCTGTAGCTATCGTAGTTTTCGAGAAAATATAATATATAATAACTCAAAAATAAATTCCATAAAACAAAAATTTTCATATTTTCAAGAACAATTTTCTTACGCTGATTGCACCACGAATGGTATTAGTTTTCTTGTAGCTATCGTAGTTTTTCTGAGAAAAAAAAATAACAATAAGACCCAAAAAATCTAAATAAAAATTTTGCCATTTTTTATAACAATTCTTTTCTTCACGCTGAGTTCAACGAATGTTATTTAGTTTTTCTTGTAGCTATCCGTAGTTTTCGATGAAAAAAAAAATTAAAATTATACCCATAAAATGAATTAAAAAAATTTTTTTATACATTTTTAGTATACAGATTTTTTCTACGCTGATTCCAAATGTTATTAGTTTTCTTGTAGCTTTCGTAGTCAGGAGAAAAATAAATAGAATATATGATGTCAAAAATAATATCAAATAAAATTTTTTTGCCATTTTAGAATAATTTCTTACGGCTGATTCACTACGAATGTAAGTTTTCTTGTAGCTATTCGTAAGTTTCGACGAAATAAAAATATTAATAATGCCACAAAAATATAAAAGAAAGAATTTTTTGCCCATTTTTTAGAAAAATTTCTAACGCGGATTTCCACCATATATTTATTAATGTTTTTCTTGTAGCTATCGTAATCAGTGAGCCTCTGATAAATATTTGATTTTAAGGATTTTTTTTTATAAAAAATCATTTAGTTTAGTTACCTTTAAAAAGGATTGGAAGGAAAACTGATATTGAATCATTTCTTAAATTATAATAAAGAAATGATAATTTATATAATGATTCATTATTTGATATTAACGTAAAGCTATAAGTGTTTAAATATATATTATATATATATATTATATATATTATATAGTATAATATAATATATATATTATTATATATTATTATATATATATATATATATATATATATTATATAATATTATAGTATATAGTATAATATATGTATATATATATATATATATATTATATACATACTATATATATTATAGGATATAATTTAATATATTATTAGTATATATATTATATATAATATAAGTATATATATTTATATATATCTTATAGTATAATTTTTATATACTATGTATTATATATTATAAATAATATATAATATAGTAATTAATTATATTATATGTAAAGTATATATATATTATATATATATATATATTTTATTAATTATATATATATAGTATATAGATATATATCTATTGGCCATGATAGGGGGGCTCAGAGCTCGAGACCTCCTAAAAAGATCTTTACTCCTTTGTAGTGGTCTGCTCGAAGCCGTATGGGGACGAATGGTTGGTGGGGAATTTCATACACCCTGGATAGGGATTGGTCGGAGCGAAACCCCCGACACCCAATAGTACCATCAGATGCGGAGCGTTCCGGAGACCATTCCCCGTGAGGTGGATTAGTCCCTCTCCCCGTAGTCGCATCCTAGAGGAATCGAATACCTCCGTACTCCTACATTCGGGGTGGTATTAATTACGTGTATTTCGTGTTGTTTTAAACACCCCTGAACAACTCTGGCGCCCTATTTTTTTGCCGGTCAATGAGTCTTTTTTTTCTGTGCCACATGCAATGCAACAATAGGTTGTATGCTTACTGTGTCGGTCGCTGTTGTTCTCTTGGTATAGTTACAGTTGATGTCAGCTTTAGTATCACTAACCTATTCATATAGTATATTTTATGGTAATATTATATATATACTTATATTAGTATATATATATATATTTATAAATATAGATATATATATTTAATATATATATTATTATATATAAATATAATATATATCTAATAATATATTATATATATAATATAATATTAGTATATATAGAGATAGAAACACTTAGACCTTTGACATATTAGTATTCCTGTTGAAAAGCCTCACTATATCGAGTGAAGCGAGTATATCACTAAAAAGAGCAGTTGAAAGCGGTTCAGGATTGGCCGCTTTGCGCAGATTCCGTCAGGGCGACACTATGATTATTAGTTCAATCATAACATCAAACGTAAGATAGGTTTCAGAGATCGATAGTCCTGAATATGTCTTATAGATGCAAAATAATCGAAATACTACTTAATGCGATAGCCACAATGAATATACAATAAGACTCATTCATTATAGCAGAGTAATTTATTGGTTTTAGAAAATGGAGAAACTTAAAATTTTTTGATTTTTTTGTGTTGTATTTTTTTTTCTCGAAAACACGATAGTGCTATCCAAAAAATATATAACCATAAAATTAAAATTTATTACCATGTAAGGAAATTGTTTTAAACTTATGGAGGAAACAATAGTTTCCCTGTAGCTATCGTATTTTTTATTTCGAAGAAAATATAAATAAATGAACACAATAAACTATCCAAAAAAAACAATTTTTTCATATTTTCAGACAATCTTTCTTACGCTGTGATTCACGAATGTTCTATTGAGTTATTGTCTGTAGCAATCGTCAGTTATCTCTCGTAAGGATTAAAATATTATAACCCAACCGGATTAATATAAAAAAATTTTTTGGATCTTTATAATCAACTGATCTTCTTACGCTGATTCCAACGATATTGTTTATTTAGTTTTCTGTAGCATCGACCGTTCTGAGTAATAAAATAATAAATATGATTTCAAGATAAAAACATTAAAATAATAATTTTCTTTACTTAAATT
>JABUQX010039092.1:12500-15000 GCA_015478945.1 Trachelipus rathkii
TTCCTACTTCCAAACAAATCTCTGGCGCAGTACCACTTTTGCTCGATCAGTTTGGAAGGAGCCAATGAATAGTGGAATATAAATTTGTATATATATATATACCCGGTGGGTCTCGTGTGGACCAGAGGAATTACTATATATATATACAAGGGAATGAAGAATAATTATTGACTCTGTAATATACTGCTATATAGACCGAATGCCCATAAAAGAACCGAGTTTTATTTTATGATGATTTTGGGGACGAAAAAGTTTTGTTGTTTATTAAATTTAAATCGAAATTTATTTTCAATATGTTCTTATTGAAAATTTACTGAGTTTATTTTTAAAAGTAAGTCGCTTCGATGTTTGAGATTATAATTTTTTATTACGTAGTAATTTCTGAATTTCCGAATATGTGTAACTACGTTATCGAACAAGATGTAGTATAATTTTTCGAAGTTGAAAAATATATATTTTCAGAAGTGGACAGAGATGAAAAAAACTCTGTCAATTTCCGAAGATAATGAAACAATAATAACAACAATACTTGTTGTGATAACGGTAACAATAACAGTATACTACTAAGACTTTCTATAATTAGTACTACGAAAGCAATAATAATAATAATAATAATAATAATAATAAAAGCAGTATACTAGCTACAATATAATAATAATAATAATAACAATAATAAATAATAATAATAATAATAATAATAATAATAATAATAATAATAATAATAATAATAATTATTATTAATAGTAATTATAGTAATAATTACTAACAATAATTATTAATTGTAGGAATAGTCTTCTTTGAAGACACAAAGGTGTCTCAATAGAATGACAGTCTCCAATGTAATAACTTTACTTTGGGTTCTTATTGCGTTTCACCTCTAGTACAGAGAGCGGAGTATGCAATGAAGAATCCAAGAAGCAAATGTTTACTTATGGACACTATTTATTACTACTTAGACAGGGGTGAAGCCTCTGTCTGGGGAATTTTCTAATATTTGCTCTACACCCAGGATACTAAGATTACCAAAACCACTATAATTACAGTTTATCATGCACGGAAACTTTTGACAGCGCAAAATGTCACACAAATTCCAAAAAAACTCGTAATTAATTAACTAATTATTTTATTATTATAAGTTCACGACAAATTTAGGGATGTATATATATATATACATGGGAACCATCAACTGATGGTTGGTAATTATAAAAATTATAATTTATACTCTGCAAATATTAAATTTCAATATTTGAAGCGAACACAATCGTAAATTACAATTCCGACCTGTTCACATTCGTGATGTATTTCTGAGACCGCGTGACATTAAGAGCGCGTGACATTAAGAACGCGTGACATTGAAGTCGTGTGACATTGAAGTCGCGTGACATTGAAGCCGCGTGACATTGAAGCCGCGTGACATTGAAGCCGCGTGACACTTTTTATTTTTTAATTTTCTATTATTTTCTGATAAATATTTATGGGTTTATGTATATTTTCTAACAAATATTTACAATATTTAAATGGGGAATATTACAATGACATTTTTACGATGAATTTTACTCTTTCAATTTCTACGTTTTTGTTTACTTTTATTCACTCTATATTAAATTTTTCCCAAAATCTTTTACTTTTCAATTTTTCCCTTTAGCTTTTTTGCTTACTTTTTTGTGTGTGAATTTATTGTTTGTATGTATAAAAAAATAAACAAAAAATCAGTATACATCACGTTGTAAAGAAGTGTTTGTAAATATCATACTTTTAAGCTTTCACCGAAAAAAGAGAGAGAATAAAAGAATAGATAAAAACCTCGAAGATTTCTTCCACCTATCAATAAAACTGGACATCTAAATTTAAGACGAAATAAAAAGTTAGGTTGAAAGGTGATTGACGCGGATTTTTAATATTCAGTGATGAAAACCGAATGACTAAAAAAACGTGGGCCAATCGAATTTAATTCAACCTTGAGAACTATTCTATAAGAAATGTATCAATATTGTATAACAACTCGTGGGTCCACTGTTCAAGTTGAATTATTCTGACTGGAACAACTCAACAAGAAGAGACTGATTTGTTATACAATATCGAAACACTTATCAAAAATTAATATATATACGAAACAAAAAACTATTGCCTTTTTTACTAACATCTGCAAGGAGAGAAGGGTTGGTCAGATGACCGTTAGTGGGGATCCCTAAGTTTGTCCAGAAAGGCTTTATGATGACATACCTACACAAATTTCCTAAAAACACCATTTAACGGAAGGAAGGTTTTCAATTCTCCGCTGTTGATTTATAAAAAAAAAGAATCAAAACAGCCCTAAATTAAACATCGGTAAGACGCCTCCAAGATGGCGCGGAACCTCTAAAATATGAAAGGTAGAGACCCGTCTTAAGGATAGGCCTCGATGAAAGATGTTAAGCTACTCGATACTGCATTGAAAATGATCTCGTAGAATTTCTTTCGACTCGGAAATGCAAAATATGGGACAGAGTCTACTGAGCGT
>JABUQX010039092.1:22500-28351 GCA_015478945.1 Trachelipus rathkii
TTCTTCCAAAATCTTTTGAATTTCAAATGAAAGACTTTTAATGTCATTAAGCAAAGACTGTTTGTTATAGTTCCAGTTATGATCATCTCTTTGCATTAAAAGGCTTCTACACTGAAGTTTTTCAAGGATTAAAACTTTATTTCGTAGATAATCTACAGCAGTCAAAATCTGATCAGTTAAAGACCAAAACAAGCAAACTTGATTTAAAAGATGAATGCTGGTATATAAATAAACAGTGTTAAAGAAATAAGATAACAGTAAAAACATAACATTTACATCAGGTTTATATTTATAATACATAAAAATGTAAACTAAAATGAGTAAAAATCCCAGAAATGTAAATATAAAATTGTTGTTCTTTTGTTCTTTTGGAAGTTTCCTGATAAATGAACAAGTGTCTTTTATGCATTTCTCGAAACTCTTTTGTAAATTTTACCAAAACCCAACAAGATAAACGATAAACCAAGCCAAACATTTCCACATATAAATCTTATATAAAATAAAACTTTTGTTACAATTTTGAGCGACGTAAAGCTTTTCGGTGGTTTCATCATATAACTCACCGATATTACTGAGAAAAAGAAGAGTAAAAACATGCTAATAAAGAAAACAAAGTTTACGTTAGAAAACAACATGGCTGTTAAACGAATCCAAGAAGACGTGCTCTTGACAATCCTTATTTCTTTACTCCAAGAACTTGGCAATGAATAAATTGATTTTCAACCTAAATGAGGATTCATTATTATTTATGAAACTTCCTTAAAACTATCCCCGAAAACCCCTATTCCAACTTCGAGCTTTTGCAGAACTAAATTCAATTGAAACCCGATCAGAATATCAAGCATTCGTCATCGAGCATTCCTTAATTAACAGAGCAAAGTATAAATAATGGTAAATAACAAGGAAAAAAAATCACTGAGAAAACGTTTTTATTACCCAAAAAGATCAAATTTCTAGTACGAATAAAAAATATAAAATAACAGAATAATAAAAATAATAATAAAAAAATAAGATAAATATATAAAATAAAAAATATAAATATAAATATAAAACAGTAATAAAAACTATAATATAAGAAAAAATATATAGTTTTAATGGATGATAGTGGCTGTCAGTAGTTGCTGTAGAGAAGAGACAAATGAGAAAGAAAACTACAAATAAAATAAAAAAACAAGTAAATCTAAATATAAAATGCAAGTATATATAGAAACAACTTGACTAATTATAATCAATTACGAATTACAATCTAAAAGTAATAAAGTTTAATCTATAATATACATATATAGTACAGTTAAAGAAAGAATCAAATAAAAAAATAAAGTAGATACTTCCTATTATTATATCCTTTTCAGCTACATAATAGTAATAGGTAATATAATAGAAAATAAATAAAAAGAATGACGAGGATACCCTTTGTAAAATACAACAGTTATTATTATGCCCAATAATAGAGTTTGATTAAAAAGTGTGTATTAACAAGAGCACCACACTATGATCAAATAAAATAACATGGAGTTGAATTCTATATTTGCCAAATAGATATATATATATATATAAAAAAATAAATATATATAATACTATATATAATAATATATAATAATAATAATATAAAAATAAAGATAAATAAACCAATATATAATATAAAAAGTCAATAAAAAAAATAAAAAAAATATATAATCATAAAAATTTAATATGTTAGATAAAATTTTACAAAGACACAGAGAATAGATACATAATATTGCCGGAAAAAGTTATACGAGATATGGTATGGTATGATTAGTCAGTACATGATAAGAAGAAAGCAGAAATGAGTAACTAAAAAGGGTAAAGAAAAGTTAAAAGATTCTGTAAGAGGTGAAGAAAATAAAAATTATATGGTTATTTTAAGCCAGCTACAAGCACATACTATTAAAACAGATGTGATGAAAAAATGTAAGAGTGAAGTGAAGTATTCTATTATACAGGGTTTAAGAGACAAATAAGAGTAGAGATATGACTATTCAAGGAGTTACAGACTAGTTAAAAATGATTCAACTGGACAATCAATGAAAGAGAGGTAGCTAGATAATAGTTAGGAGTGAAATTATAATACTGGGAGAAGAGCGTATGTAGAACGGATAAGAATAGTCGGGGTTGATTTGAGGGTAAGATGAAATAACCAGCCTAGCTAGGTTAAAAAACCGAATTATTATATTGAATATGATCAGAAAAAGATTTAAAACAAGTTTACATTTATCATTCTATCTCTCCTCCATCGAAATTGCACTGCTCTAGGCCATCAATAAGTACAATAAAAATAAGGAATACTGGTCTATTGATAGAAGAGGCTATCTAATTGGCTGTGATTTAAAAGATCAAAAATGTAAAATTGAGTGCAAGGAAAGCTATATATAGAGACAAATAAAGAGCATCAAGAAGTTTCAAGTACATATTAGAATAGAAAGTTGGAATCGAAGAATTTTAAAATTATAGCAAAATGCTATTTAGTTGGAAGAACTATAATTATCTCTTAGCATGAGTATTAAAGAATATAAACACTAATCAACAACTCGCAGATCAAAAACAATAGACATCAACATAAACTAAATAAGAAGTACACAAACTTCATCAGAAGAAATCTTATTGATCACCTCAATAACTATACATACCACTACAACTACCAACAACCACAGTATACCAAAAAAACGATATCCCCACACAACTGCAATAACAAAACGTCACCAAACAAAATCAACACAAAATGAAAAACTATACAGAACAAAACAGACATCACGACCACCCGAGACACTAAGCTACAAAACAGAACACAAGAAGAACGAAGCTGGCACCAACTTCGCTCACAACCCAACACACACAACCCACCAAACACCAAACACAACCACAGACAAGCGAGGAGAGACAAAATGCTCACAAACATAAATCAAACATAACACTACTTAGCCACACACAAACAACCGAATATCGTTCTCTTCTCTCTAATAGAAATCAACAACATGAGAGCGACTACCAAAAAAGGGAAAAACAAATTCAACAAACTAGAAACAAAATCATTTTTCAGAAAGTATAGGTTTGGAAGAGGCCCCCCTCAACATAAAAATCAATAACCCACAAATTCCAACTTAAACGCAGAGAAATACACACAATCGCATTTCGATCTAAAAAAGGTGGAAACAAAAAAAATACACACTAAAAAACAAAAACACCAAACCCAAAAAAAAATCACAACCCTAACACCACCAAGACAAAGAAAAATAAACCACAACGGCCCAGACTAGACCAAACAACAACACATAAACACCTAATAGAAATCACACCAGATAAACAAAAACAATATAAAGTATAAATTAACTAAACTGCAAATCCACCACTAAAACAGGCATAGCAACCCAAAATATAACCATATAGAAAGTAACCTCACACTACCTACACAGAGCCCATACACTCCATAATCTAATAACAATCAATAACACAAATACACATATACAAACAATAAAACCCAGGCACACACACATACAAGACACAAAGTACAACACTAGGCTATCAAACAAAACCACTCATAACCCTACAACAACTCATACAACAAACATCATATATACCATTACCCACAATCAACGACTCAAACGAAAACCAACTCAACAAAACAAGCAATACTTAATAATAAATATAGCAAATTCAATTCTACATAGAACCAAATAAAAAACAAAAAACATCTACCACAACCATAATAAAAGACACAACTCAAACAAAGCACAAAACATACAAACAAACAAACAAAAACGTCCAGTAGATAATATACACTAACATAGAGACCTACCAAAGCGAGCAATAGGCACCCCCTAACAACGATTAAAACGAACGCCATATACACCAAACTCACTAAACATAAGGCACAATACATACACAAAAACGCAATAATCATACCATATATACCATAGGCCACAACAACACCAAGAAACACTAAACACAGCACAACGACAAACACACATCACCTAAACTCAAAACAATAACAGAAAACATAGAATTCCACTACAAACAATCCAAAACTATATAATAACACAATCACGTCATTAAGATACTATAACATACTCACAACAAAGAATACACCTCACGACTCTTTCCCACTGTTTTCCGACCAAACACGACACCACGATCTTATACAACACATTACACAAAAAAACACAAATTCATCTACACTAGAACGCATCTCGACAAGAAAAAATCTAAAAAACAATTAGATTACCACACTGCTAATGCACATTGACCAACCAACATAACCAGCCCATATGCAAAACACAAACCTACAAAAAAAGACAAACAAAGTAACAACTTAACAACTTAGTCAATAAAGCGACTAAATGGTACATTTCACCTTCCAAGAGAGAGGGGAAGCAAAAAAAGAACAGAAAGAGAACGACACAACAAATAGACGAACGAATAAACTATAAACGAAAAAGAGAGAAGCGACAAGAGAGCAGAGCGACAAGAGAGCAGCTAAGCGCGAACCCGAGCAAATACTTTTCATATTCACGGCCACACTCCGCTCATTACAGAAATAACTTTAGAAACACATTTCTTATAAACAATGTAAAGTTCAAGAAATGCTTCACTTAATAGATCCTACCTTATATCAATCAATTTACTTCATATACTATAGCACTTTTCGAAAAAGACAAAACACTTCTTAAGAGTATACACACAATACTTATTGCTCCATAAAAACATCGAGTAACTATACAATTCAACGCTATAAGAACAAAAAGTAACACAAACATACTTCCACGTATAGAAGCTAACAAGGTCGAGGTAACGCGAGACTACTCCGATAAGCATTAAACGAGTGATTCTTTGATTCAACCAATGATAGCACTAAACCAAATTATACTACTAGATAGATAAAACATCCACCACCCATAACTACGTATAAAACACAGCATATATAGATAGTGAAAGGCAAATATGAAAATATACAACACAGACACAAACCAAATAAATCACTAACACATAATATAAGAACTAAATAACACACTCTAAACAACAATATAAATAACCTTACTATACTACAATTCTGCCCAGACCACACCTGTAATTGGCAACAAAGGCCACAGAACCTACTCATCCACAGAAAGCGCGCTACACCGAGCCAGAGAGGTCCCACAGCCAAGCGAAACGAAGTAGAAAAAGACAAAAAGCGCGGCGAGAGACCGCCGATACAGAGAGCACAGAACGCACCTAAGAAGAGTGCGCTAAAAATGAGCCAATCTAGGGCCAAATGGAATCTATTGCCAAAGACTGGGGAGGAGAGGCAGACATTCGGCTACTTCCTTCAATCGATCATACAACAAGGCACCGAGCCCCGCGGTGATGACCCATGAATCGGGCTCAGACGATCATCGGAGGACCATCCTTCTGGACAGCGTCTACTCTCCGTACCAGCGAGCATGTTTAAAAAGGGCGGAGAGTGGCATATAAAGATACAAAATGTTATGTTGGGAAAATCGATTAATAACAGGCTACCGTATAGGAGGGTTAAGACGTTATGCGAAGGTGAAAATAAACGACCGATTGGCGGACGGGATGAGAGGATGTGAGGGACAAAGACGATTACGAGCGGAGGAAGAGGCCGGCGCAGGCGATAAGTATGGAGCCAGTGTGTTGGAGGAAAGGCGTTGAGAGAGATATGGGACAAGAGATAAATTGGAATAATACGATGTTTTCTAGATAGAGAAGGATCCCCAACATCAGACAACAGAGTGGTGGAGATAGGTAGAAGGAAAGATAATACGTGTAAAAGTTTGAGGAATTGGGTGTACTTGGTGCAGCTGTGATAATCTGAGGGCTGATATTAATAGAA
>JABUQX010039093.1:17500-32500 GCA_015478945.1 Trachelipus rathkii
ACTTATACAATACATGTTACACTATGACACTTTAAATAAACACTAGGACACTGTAATAACATCTACAGCTTGCCATGGAGACACTTACGATTCTAGCCCATAGTACACTTACATTCACACTCTTTTCACGACACAGATATCACTTACACTACACACACTCGATATTTTGATGCCATCAACATTGATGCCATCAACTTTAGCCTCAGCATTAAATTGTTTTTTGCCAGCTCAGACTTGATTCTTCAGCATATTAATGCCTTCAACTTTGATTCCTCAAACTTTGAAAGTTCATCTTTGATGACTCATCTTTGATGAAGTCATCTTTGATATACCACTGTCTAATACTTGTCGTTGATTAGACATTTTTTGATGAAATATACTTTTGATGGCACTATCTCTACGTTTTGTTGCACGTTTAAAGAGGACAGAGTGTTAATAATATAATGCCTTCCATAGTCAATAAGCTATCCACCAGGGCGCCGCATGCGCCCGTCTCGGCGCGTGTAAGATGTCCAGAACCTTGCAACCCTTACGCGGTGCAGCCGCGTGCCTTCTGTACCGGGCTGCGAGCTGCGGCCGCAGGCGCAATATTTCCGCGTACCCGCCGCCGCGTGCGCCGCAAGCGCAATATTTCCGCGTATCCGCCGCGCGGTGCGTCCGCAAGAGCAATATTCCTGCGGGGAAATGAAAATATATATAATATGATCATTTCATTTTTTTATTTCAGGAATACTTACGGTTCTTGGCACGCTGGTGTGGGTCATTTCAAAGAATTCTTCTTTTTCAAATATACTATGAGTCATACATATATATATATTTATTTATCTATTATTTCTTAAACATTTTTTATTAAAAACATTTTCGTGAACATAAAACTGTAACTCATTACGGACCTATTATTTAACACATATATTTATGGATTTATTAACATTATTTTTTACCTTATACTTTTTACTTAATACTTTTTTTAAATTTATAAATTTTTAAAAATTGTATGTAAAAGAAGAGGCCACAGTGTGTCTGATATCTAATTCATTTTATTAATTAATCTGAGACAATGTGTGAGAGCAAATTTTTTACTAAATAACAGTTACATTACATACCTAAAGCAGTAAATCCCAGTAATCAATAGAGGTGTTACCTAACACCTAGGGGGGGATTAGTATGCCTTTTGTTTTACTGTTTTTACTTTTTGCTTTATTACTTTGTATTTTTAGTGCTTTAACTTTCTGCTTTAACTGCTTTAACTTTTTTTCTGCTTTTAACTCCTGCTTAAGCTTTCTGCCTTATTTTTACTGCTGTTAATTATGCTTTACTGCTTAACTTTCTGCTTTTTACTGCTTAACTTTCTGCTTTAACTGTTTTTAACTTTCTGCTTTATCTGTTTTAACTTTCTGCTTTACTGTTTTAACTCACATGTTTACGCTTTTAACTCCATATATTTATTAACATTAACAATACCTTAAAGCAGTAAAATCAGTAAATCAATATAGGTGTTATTACCTAACACCTAGGGGATTAGTATGCTTTTGTTTTACTGTTTTACTGCTATACTATCGCAAATTACTTGGCTTTAAACTCTCTGTTTTACCTGACATTTAACTATCTGCTTTACTGCTTAAACTCTCTGCTTTAAAGCTGCTTTAACTATCTGCTTTACTGCTTTCTTTCTGCTTTACTGCTTTAACTCAATATATTTATTAACATGAAATACCTTAAACCAGAAAATATATCAGATTTAATCTTAATTATTCATTTATATTATTTATTATTTTACTTTATATTTTTATTTGTTTTAATACTTTTTATTTTTATTCTTTTTATTCTTTTTATTTTTATTATTTTACTTTTATTATTATTTTATTTTGTTTTAATACTTTTTTATTTTACTCTTTTTATTCTTTTTAATTTATTTTATATTTTTACCTTTTATTATTATTTATTTTGTGTTAATAGTTTTAACTTTTACTCTTTGGTTTAAGTTTTATTTAATTTACTTTTATTATTATTTTATTTTTGTTTTATACCTTTTTATTTTTATCTTTATTCTTTTTATTTTATTTTTATTATTGTACTTAGTGTTATTTACTTTGTTTTCACTTTCTTATATTTTTTATTCTTTTTATTCTTTTAATTTTATTTTTATTTATGTTTTAGCTTTTATTATGTATTATTTATTTTATTTCTTTCTATTCATATGCTTAGGATCCTTGTATTTACTTCAATTGCCTATTTTGTATACTTATTTATTTATGAACATTCTCACCACACCATATATTCATCACATCACTCCCGGTTCCCCTTATGTATTTTATTTTGTATGCGTCTCTTTTGATTTTATTCCATCATTCACAACCTCTATCTAGCTTCATTATCTATCTCATCTCACTATACACATATATTCTATCACTATCATTACTTCTCTAATGTCTTACTTACATTTATCCTCATCAGACATTTTAACATTCTACCTATCTTCACACTATCACTACTCTCTCCGACCCCCTCATTCACACCCACTACACTTACTTATCTTCTTACTTCTTTTCGCTCCATCTTTTCTTTTTCTTTTTTCTCTTTTTTGTTTCCTTTTGTTCTATCATTATCTATTCTCAGTTCTTTCTCCTCCCTTTCTTCTTCTCTCTTTCTTCTATCTTCATCTTTTCCCTCTTCTTTGGGCTGGTCCCGTGACTCTGGCCTCCATCATCTATCGACGTTGTGCAACTGACAAGTCTACACACACCTGCACACACACTACATATCCTGTTCGTTAACTTCTTCTCTTCGCTACTCCTAAGATGTAGCGCGACACTTTCTCACAATCTGTAGCTTACGCCATCATCGATCACACTAGTACGTGACGGTGTGACAACTCCACACACCCAGATCTGTATCTATATCCTCCACATTACCTCTACTTACACTGTGGGTACTGTAACCAACACCACAGAGGTACGCTATCCACAGGATCTGACTTACAGTCATCTCTATCTTTTCACTAAAATTTTAATCATCTTCTTCATCAAGGATGTACTTTTATCAGTCACACATCAGATTTACGTATCATAGCCACAACACACACACACACACTGCCACATCTTCACTTACACACTTCCACACACACTACCCCGCACCACTCACTTGACACACCAATACAGATTTTTGTGTCGACGTATCTACCTGTTGACGTCAACTTACACTGTGCCGAATGAGCCGTCCTCATATATACGTGTTTCTGTTTAATTGAACCGTCTATTCATATTATATACTTCATCATGATATTACTAAAATTATTTCTAAAGTTCTAAAAGCTCTATAGATAAATGTCAATCATTATCTTTGAACAAGGAATTTATTATTAACTGTTAATACACTGCCTTTGTTTTAAGAATTTTATTACAAATCAAGTTTTCATGAGAAAAACTTCTCTAAGTAAAACCATATATTTCATTCGGTATCCGGTATATATATTTTACGTACCGTTAAAGCAATGAAAATCAAAAATCAGTAAAGTCAGCGCCCTACGCACCTGCCTCTATCAAGCCTAAGTTTCTATGCCTGACTGTTTGTTCCTTTTGACTTAGCGTGGCTTTACATCAGGGGCTTTTAGCGATGTAGATAAGTTATACCTAAAATGAACAAAAATAAGGTTTTTCTTCCTGCTACATAACATCGTATTTATGTAAATCATTCTAAGTTGTTTATTTTAAAAATAATCGAGATTATTCATCTTACGAGTTTATATTAATTGCGCGTCAATTTAACCAAAAACTATTATCAAGAGTTTTTTAAGATAATTTGGATTTTCTTATTATCTTATCATATTTGGGGTTAAGAACCAAAAAGGTTTGAATATTAACAATTGTGTATCTAATCGAAGGCAGACACCAGAAAACACCACACCAACCCCGCACTCGTGTACACATGTTAAATCCATGATGACCTCTCATCTTGTAAAAATGGGTTGAAAGAATAAAACTATCTTAGCCCTAAAATTTAGATAATCCTTTGTACCCGTGGCGATTGTTAGGCCCTTAATAGCAGTGGGTGGAAGGAAATAATTTCGATACACACAATATTCTGAAAATGTGGGGCAGATTGAACTATCGTTAGACCTTAAGTTTTGAGGGCCTAAGCATTGGTAGATAGGACTTTTTTGTCATCAGCTTAGGCGAGTTTAGAGCCCTATATAGCCAGGTCAAAAGTACTTCTCAGCTATATACAACGAATCGAGAATCAAATGTTATCTATTTTAATAATGGCTAAACCAAGCTCCGCCCTGGATCTGGCCGGGCGAGCTTTTTGATCAGCTTGTACATGTAGGACGTAGGCGTTGTACCCTTCTGTGAGTGGAGGCGGAGTATATCCGTTGATCTCTGTATTATTTCTCTCGTATGTGATTGGTCGACGAATATTTTACATCGCTTTTTTGGTTTTAAGGTATGAAAAGCAATGTTTTTCATCTCCTGAGCCAAGATTTCGTTTATTAAACTCTTAACATACATGTAAATAATTTTATAAAGAAAAGTAAACCATAAGGATAATAAAAACCTTTTACCTATATAATAGAAATTTAATAATCAATATCTTAACATGTAATTATATATTCTATAATATATATATATATATATATAATATATATATATATATATATATATAATATATTATAATAATATATATATATATATATATATATAACTATAATATATATATATATATATAACTATATATATTGATATATAATATATATAGCGATATACATTAAATATATACAAAACGTGTATAGATTATAGTTACAATGGTTTGAATATTATAAGGTTTAACTATTAAATATATACAGGAATATTATTTCATATTATTTACACTTTCCCACAGATGTTTTTCGCTATTTTATATTAAAATCTTTAAATCTTTGCAATAATGCCAATCATTTTATATCATTATCGATGATATAGTTTCGTGTCTCAGTAATACCTTCAGTTAACACATTACGTAAAAAGTTTCCCTGCTACAAGATTATCATAGTATATTTACATTTCTGGTCACCCTGCATAAATACATTCTTGCCATTGTTTTCTAAGTGATAAATGAATTTTTGTACGTCTATAGAAACTTATGAAGCGATTCGATGATGCGCGTAGATCATCGATCCAGGGTTTTCTTAAATTGCGTAGTATTCTTGTATAACATGTAATGAATTACGGTTACGTAATTAGATAACACATATGTCTTCTTCAGCTGTATTAACATGCGCTTACGTACCTCTAACATATATTTCAGCTGCGTTAGCCCTGAAATGTAGAATCCAAAGGATGTAGGTTCAAATACGGTTGTTTCATTATTTCTCACCATAATTACCTTTCCAAGCTGATTATGTTTGATGTTTAATAATGTTAGAGTAAGTTGCTTATCGTTGGTTTCTTCGCACAGGCTAATAACTGTTTTCGGTCCAATGTAAAGCTGAACTTTGGTTTAAGTTATCTGTTAAGGCACATCCTCAGTGTGGATTAACATATACGAAAGTAATTCATCTGGGACTCATGAAATTACGCTTGGTATAACATGGTGATTGGGTAGACACTTGAAAAATTCAAATCCAATCGGGTTTTCCTTTATATAAGAATGAAACCCTACTTTCCTGGGAATCTTGTTTCCACTGGCACAATGTCTTTGTATTGAGGTATACATTTAAGGTGAAGTCAATGATTATACATCCTTAGTGAAAAAGAGCACTTTTATTACAAACCAAGAGAACTTGTGCACCGCTTTACATAAGAGCCAAAACGAGTATGATTTTAAAATGGGTTTGGATCTAAAACATACCTTCTGCTCAAATATATATTTTCATCCAATCAGAGTAGGGCTCAGGATATGAAAAAACGTTGCTTTTTCATACCTTAAAACCAAAAAGCGATAAAAAAATTCTCGCCCAATCACATACGAGGTCATATAAAGATAAGGTTACTCCGGCCACTCACAAGAAAGGTAAACATTCCCTTCTTACCTGCTTAAAGGATCTTAACGATCCAGCATGTTTCAGTTGAAATATATTTATAATAATAATAAAATTGATTCTCGATTCTTGTCTATACTGGAATTAACCTTTTAGACCTGGTTATTGTAGGCTTAAATCCGCCTGTGAAGCAAAAAGTTAATACCTAAATTTTAGGCCCTAAATTTATTGTCTAACGAGGTTTATTGCAACTCACATTTTACAGAAAAGGTCAGTTTGAAATATAATTTGACCTGGTAATTGAGGCCTAACATCGCCACGGGTAAAAACGGATTATCCCTAAATTTTAGGGCTATAAGTAGTTTATCTTCATACCTTTTACAGAGAGAGAGGTCAGTTTCGTATCTGTAACGAAGTGCGGTTTGTTGTGTTTTCTCGTGTTGGAATGTCAATGTACATAGATAAATAATAAAGAAAATCCGAATCATTTAAAAAACTTTGAAATATTTTTAGTTAACATTCAATGCGAATACTATAAATGTAAGTGAATAATTTGTTTATTTTTTAAATAAAAACTTAATGAATTTTAATAAAATACATGTTATGAATTAGCAGAGGAATGAACTTATTTGGTTATTTTTTACCTATTACATCGCTAACGAGTAAGGTTAAAGCAGTAAGTCAAAAAAGAACAAAACGTGGCATAGCTTGGTGTAGAGGGGTGCTAGGGGCTGACTTTACTGATTTTTCCTGATTTATTGCTTTAAGGTACGTAAAATATATTTGTTTTTTAATAAATTTTTCATAAAATTTTAGTAAGAGTTATTTTAAAACTTGATAGTTTATAAAAAATTATAAACAAAAAGTATTAACTAGATCTATTATATAAAAATTCCCCCCTTTGGGGTTCAAAGATTAATGACTTGATTTATTATAGAAGTTTTAAGAAACTTTGAAATAATTTTAGTTATATTTGAATGAGTAATATAAATGTACGTGTTTAATTAAAACATAAAATGTTTTAATAAATTATACGCTATATGTGTAAGTGAATGTGCGTTGTGTGGGTGTGTAAGTGAGTGGCGGTGTGTGTGTGTGGATGTGTTAAGTGGTGTGCGTGTGTGTGTGTGTGTGGGTAAGTAAATCTGTGTGTGACTGTAAGTAATAATCTGTGTGTGTAAGTAAATCTGTGTGTGACTGTAAAAGTAAATCTGTGTGTGTATAAGAATCTGTGTGTGTAAGTAAAAATCTGTAATGTGTGTATAGTAAATTTGTGTGTGAGTGCTAAGTAAAATATGTGGAGTGTAAGTAAATCTGTGTGTGTAAGTAAATCTGTGTGTGTGTGTGTGTGTAAGTAAATCTGTGTGTGAGTGTAAGTAAATCGGTGTGAGTGTAAGTAAATCTGTGTAAGTAATTATCTGTGGGGTGTGTCTAAGTTGTAAAATGTAAATGTCTATGGGAAATGTAAAGTGGCATAGTGAATGTGGTATAAGTGTCATATGTGAATTGTGTGTATAAAGTGTAAGTGTTGTGTGTGTGTTATGTTGGTGTTAGTGTGTCTAAATACATAATCCGTTCCGTTGGTTAAATCTCGACACCTCGATAATAATAAAATAATAAAAATGAAATACGGACAAAACTTAAAATAAGAAAAGAAAAAAAACTAACAACAAGAAAAAAATAAAAAGTATTAAAACAAATAAATAATATAAAGTAAATTATATAATGATATAATAGAAGGAAAAAAAGAATAAAAAAAAAGTATTAAAACAAATAAAATGTAAATATAAGTAAAATAATAAAAAGAATAAAAGAATAAAAATAAAAAAAGAAAACAAATAAAATAAATAAATAAAAGTAATAATAAAATAAAATAAAAACGAAAAAAAGAAATAAAATAAAAAAATATTGAGACAAAAATAAAATAATAATAAAAAGAAAAATAAAAAAAATAAAAAGAATAAAAAGAATAAAAATAAAAAGAATTAAACAAATAAATAAAAAAAAAGTAAAATAATAAAAATAAAATAAAAAGAATAAAAGAATAAAATAAAAAGTATTAAAACAAAATAAAGAAAACATAATGTTAATAAATATATGAAGTTAAAAGCAGTTAAAAGCAAAAAGTTAAAGCAGTAAAGCAGAATAGTTAAAGCAGTAAAACATATGAGTTAAAAGCAGTAAAGCAGATAGTTAAAAGCAGTAAAACAGAGAGTTAAAGCCAGTAAAGCAGATAAGTTACAGAGTAAACAAGTAAAATA
This sequence comes from Trachelipus rathkii, assembly GCA_015478945.1. Taxonomy (NCBI): domain Eukaryota; kingdom Metazoa; phylum Arthropoda; class Malacostraca; order Isopoda; family Trachelipodidae; genus Trachelipus; species Trachelipus rathkii. Next base: position 25,715 of record JABUQX010039093.1, read on the forward strand.
CAAAAAGCATACTAATCCCCTAGGTGTTAGGTTAATAACACCTCTATTGATTTACTGATTTACTGCTTTAAGGTTAATAAAGTACATATTTAATATGAGGTTAAAGCAGTAAAGACATGTGAGTTAAAACAGTAAAGCAGAAAGTTAAAACAGTAAAGCAGAAATTAAAACAGTAAAGCAGAAAGTTAAAGCAGTATAAGCAGAAAGTAAAGCAGTAAAGCAATATAAAGTTAAAAGCAAGTAAAGCAGAAATGTAAAGTCAGTAATGCAGCCAAGTTAAAGCAGTAAATGCAGAAAGTTTAAAGCAGTAAAACAAGAGTTAGAAGCAGTAAAACAGTAAAACAAAAGCATACTAATCCCCCTAGGTGTTAGGTCAACACCTCTATTGATTTACTGAATTTACTGCTTTAAAGTATGTAATGTTAATGTTTTTAGTAAAATTTCGTACATTTGTAAAATAAAATGATTTTATATCAGACACTTTGGCTTTTTCTCTTACATACAAATTTTTAAAAAATTTATATAATTAAAAAAGTATTAAGTAAAGTATTAAGTAAAAATAATGTTAATAAATATATGTGGTAAATAATAATGAGGTCTGTATGAGTTACAGTTTTATTTGTCACGAAATGTTTTTTAATAAAATGTTTAAGTATGAAATAAAATGAATGACTCATAAGTATATTTGAAAGAAATTCTTTTGAAATGTTTAAGTATGAAATAAAAAGAATGACTCATATATATATATTGTTTCATTCCCGCAGAAATATTGCGTCTGCGACGCACGCGGGGGCGGATTACGCGAAAATAATTGCGCTGCGGGCGCTCCGCGGCGGGCGGGTACGCGGAATAATTGCGCTGCGGGCGCTCCGCGGCGGGACGGGAAACGCGGTCGGTCGCAACCTGCCGGTGCGGGTTCGTGGTCTTCACGCGGAGGGCGCATGCGGCGCCCTGGGGATAGCTTATGAACTAGGGAAGGCACGTTAATATTAACTCTGTTCTTTAATGTAGGGTATGAGATGAGCCATCAAAGATTGATTTCAGTCAAAGATGATATCATAAATAGACGGTAAATCAATAGATGACTTCAGTCAAAGATAAGTCATCAAAGATGAACCTCAAAGTTGATGCATCAAAGTTGAGGCATTTAATGCTGAGGAATCAAAGTTGAGGCTATTATGCTGAGTGCATTAAGTTGATGGCATCAAAGTTTGAGGCACAAAATATCGCGTGTGGTGAGTGTAAGTATCTGTGTGTGGGTGTGAATGTAAGTGTATGGGCTAGTGTAAGTGTCCTATGGCAAGTGGTAAGTGCTTATAATGTCCTAGTGGTTTATAAGTGTCATAGTGGAATGTATGTATAGTTTAGTGACATAGTTAGTGTGTTATAGGTGACATAGTTGAATGTATGTATAAAGTGTAAGTAAATTCGGTGTGTGTGTAAGTAAATCTGTGTGATTGTAAGAATCTGTGTGTATTGTAAGTAAAATCTGTTGTGTGTGTTGTAAGTAAATTGGGCCGTAGAATACACAAGGGTTGACCGAAAAATTTGGTTCTCAAAATGTACCGTAGAATAAAAAAGGATGGCTAAAAATTAGGGTTGGCCAAAAATTAGAGTGCCTAAAATTAGGATGGGCTAAATTGACCCATGGAAGACCAAAGGGTTTGGTCGAAAAAAGGTCACGGTGAATAAGTGTAAATGTAAGTGCAAGTATCTATGGGTGAGTGTTAAGTGTCATAGTGAATGTGTGTATATTAGTGTGTGTGTGTGTTGTGTGTGTGTGTGTGTGTGGTGTGTGTGTGTGTGTGTGTGTGTGTGTGTGTGTGTGTGTGTGTGTGACCGCTGATGGAAATAAGTTAGGACAGATCCAAACAGGTCAGGTACCTACATGACCTCATGTTAGCGCAGATGCCTACCAAAGGCAAGGTGACAGGTACCTGGCTGAGCTCAAGGTTGGGGTGGCTGATGGGTGTAGGTGTAGGCTAGGATTAGGCTGGGTGTAGGCTAGGTGTAGGCTAGCAAAACATCAAAAAATAGGGCTAGGCCCTTAAAGGCTAGCGAAAAATCAGGGTGGGCCAAAAATGACCCATGGCATCGGGCAAGGTCAAGGCCTAAATATCATGGTCAAACAAGGTTAAGACATCAAAAAGGGCTAAGCCCCTAAATGAAGATCAAAAATTACCGTGGGCAAAAATTGACCCATGGCCGAAAAAATTAGGGTGGGGTAAAATAGGGGGCAATACGTACAACGGTTGCACGAAAAATTAGGGTTCAAAAAAAATTCGAAGGGTTTGCAAAAATTAGGGTGCGAAAAATATGGAATTAGGGTTCTCAAAAAATTAGGGTTGCCAAAAAATACCGGGGGCCCAAAAAATTAGGGTCGCCAAAAAAGGTCAAGGTCAAAAAAGGTCAAGGTCAAAAAAAGGTCAAGGTCAAAAAAGGTCAAGGTCAAAAAAGGTCAAGGTAAAAAAAGGTCAAGGTAAAAAAAGGTCAAGGTCAGTCAAGGTCAAGGTCAGTCAAGGTCAAGGCCCAAAGAGGTCCTGGATGGTCAAGGTCAAGCCCAAAGAGGTCCAGGATGGTCAAGGTCAAGGGCAGTATTATATCTGTCCAAGGTCCAGGATGTCTGCGAGGGTCAAGGGCCCAAAAAGGGTAAGCCCCAAAGGTCAAGGCAAGGTAAAAAATTGGGCTCAAAAAAGGTCACGGTCAAAAAAAAGGTCAGGTAGGTCGGTCAGGTAGGTGGGTTTTTCGTTGGGTGGGTTTTTTCGCTGGGTGGGTTTTTCGTCGGTTGGGGTGGGTTTTTCGTTTACCAATATGCGTGCCCTACTACTATGGTTTATCCTAAATCTTATTTGAAGTTTGGTGAATATTTTTAAAAAAATTTACAGGGTGTCCAAAAATCAATTTTTCGGAAAATCGGTAACTTTGAACCTTAATATCTCTGATGGGGTAAGTGCTAAAAATCTGAAAATTTCACACATTATACTACTACCATAGATGTTCCTTCACCTGCAATATTGACTTTGGTATTTGCTTGGTTTAAGAAATACAGCCCTTCAAAAATGCCAAAAAAAAATTTTTTTTTAAGTTGTGTTATGATACCTATTATTATAGTTATTATAGTTCAAGACAATACATAGACAAATGAAATAGTGTGGCATCAAGGAGAAATGAAAACAATGTTAAAAAAAATTTAATTTTAAGGTTAATATACATAAGAATGTACCATTATATCTACTGTAAATGACAAAATTAACTAAATAGTCCAACTAATTAACTAAGTAGTCCAAGACGAAATTCAAGGGTATCATTGGGTCAATGACCAAGCTACTTTGCACCCATTTGTTCTATATTTTAGAGATGAAAATAGTAAATTAAGAAGTCACTCTCTTTGTGCTTTAAGTAACTACTTAGAGCACAACACATCAGTTGTTCACGTCTTCCAAACATATGTAGTGAAATATATTAAACATAATTTGCCTAAAGTTGAAAAGCTAGTATATTTTTCAGATGAAAGTGGTAGCCAGTATAAGAATAAAAAAAAATTTGTTAACATTTGCCATCACCAAAAAGATTTCGCATTAAAAGCTGAATGGCATTTCTTTGCATCTTGCCACGGGAAAAATGCCTGTGATGGGGTTGGAGGAACAACAAAGCGCGAATTAAGCAAAGTCAGCTTACAAAGAACAACAACACACCAAATTCTTAATATTGACCAAATATATTCATTCTGCAAAGAAAAAATAAGAGGAATAACTTATTTTCTCGTAAAAGAAGAAAAAATTCATGAACACATTGAAAGACTTAGAAAACGAGATATGAAAATGTTTTGAGAATTAAGGGAACAAGAAACTTTCACAAATTCTTTCCACTTTCAGAGAACATAATTAGGTGCTATCCAACCTCAAAAACTGACGTTTACGAAGACCACAGTGTCAGCAAAATTGTTTCATTAAGTGTAGAGATAAATGACACAGTAGCTTGCGTATATGATGACCAATGGTGGATTGGAAAGGTAGAAGAAATAAGTGTGGAGAACGATGATGTTTATATATATTTTTATCATCCTTCCGGACCCAGAACTTCATTCAAGATGTCAGATTGCGATCGGGTATGGATGCCAATGAAAAATATTTTACGAAAACTTTCTGGGCTTGAAATAAAAATGTCATTAACAGGCAGAAATTACAACATCTCAAACAAAGTTTCCGAAGAAATCTCTCTTCTTCTGAACAATCACAGATACAGCGCAAAGTAAATATATATATAGTATATATTATATATATATAGTATATATATATATATATATATATATATATAATATAATATATATATATATATATAATAATTAATATATAATATTAATATATATATATATATATATATAATATAATAAACCGGTATATATACTGCACAATTTTATTATTTTGCATTTAAAGGTTTTTTTATTATAATCAGTACCCTATGAAAGTATATATATATATATATATATATATATATATATATATACTAAATATAATAGTATATATAATATATATATATATAATATATATATAGTATATATATAATTATATATATATAATATATATATGTACAAAGCCTTGATCTCATAATGAATTAGTGCGCGCGTATTTAAGAGATCACTTTGCATATAGCAAATGATAAAAATAGTTTTGAGAATAGCGAAACGCTTCTTTAATTATTTCTTTATTAATTATGTCTAATGACTATTTACAGTGAACACACCATTAAATATTCACTGTTCAAAAAATAAATTGGCTTTTTTAAATACCTTAAATATGATTACCATTAAAGTATCAATTTTTGGACCGAGAGAGTGTCAAGATGTTGGCTCTCCGATCTCTTTTTCATAACTGGCTCTCTCCCCATGGCACGCCGTTGGTGACAGAATCACCTCGGTGACCTTGATAATACAAAAAAAGGAATGAAACAGTTATTTCGCATACAGGACTTGCTTTGTACAAGATTTCTTATATCTGTGTACCAGAAATCTTTGTAGCACTTACATATATCCTTGTATAATTTATACTAGTACCGACTCGGTACATTATAATAATATATTATATATATATAATATATAATAATATATATATTATAAATTATATATATATATATATATTATATATATATTATAGTATATTATATATATCATATATAATATAATTATATATATATATATATTATATATAAAGATAAATTTTTCAAGTTATTTAGTTAATTTTGTCATTTACAGTAGATATAATGGTACATTCTTATGTATATTAACCTTAAAATTAAATTTTTTTAACATTGTTTTCATTTCTCCTTGATGCCACACTATTTCATTTGTCTATGTAATTCGTCTTGAATCTATAATAACTGATAATAATAGGTACGGATAACACAACTGTAAAAAAAAAATTTTTTGGCATTTTTGAAGGGCTGTATTTCTTAAACCAAGCAAATACCAAAGTCAATATTGCAGGTGAAGGAACATCTATGGTAGTAGTATAATGTGTGAAATTTTCAGATTTTTAGCACTTACCCCATCAGAGATATTAAGGTTCAAAGTTACTGATTTTCCGAAAAATTGATTTTTGGACACCCTGTAAATTTTTTTAAAAATATTCACCAAACTTCAAATAAGATTTAGGTTAAACCATACTTCAGTATGTATCATCACACCAAATTTCATAGCGTTAAATTATTTCCTTCTTTTAATAATACACCCACGAAAATGAAAATTTCTTCGATTTTTAACACAATTTTTCGGATTCATTTTCATGGTGAAATATTATTTTCCCAAAAAAAAACATAAAAGGCCAAATGTACCTTAAAGTATCCCTAAAAAACCATCCTTATAAACTTTGGTATAAAAATACCCAATATGGGAGATATGACTTAAAAATGTTACCTCTAATAAGTGATAAATTTTGCTCCACCTGGTAAAACATTTTGGCTCACCCTGTTACAACCAGAGTAAATCTACAAACGAATGGTGGTTCTGAACTCTCCAGGGATAACATTAACTCCATGCAAAATATAAAGTTTTTCAAAAATTATCGAGCGGCCAACTTTCCATTATTTCGGTAGGAAAAAATGGATAGACAATATATTATATATATAATATATATATATTATATATACTATAATATATATATTATATATAATATTAATTAATATATTATATATATATATATATATTATATATAATATACTATATATATATATATATCTATATATATATATATAAATATATATATATATACTATATATATATATATTATATAATATATATATAATGTTATTATAGTATATATATATACTATATATTATATTATATAAAGTATATATATATATATAATATATAAATATCATATATATATATATAATATATATATATATATATAATATATAATATACTTATATATATATATATAATATTTATATATATAATATATATATATATATATATATATATATATATATATATATATATATATATTATATATATATATATATATATATATATATTAAAGAGACGATACTTACCTATATGGTTTAGCAAGACATGGACGATTAAAAACCAAAGATAAGAGCAAAGATACAGGCCTGTGAAATGAGTGCTGAGAGTGAATAGCACGGTTGTTTTTTTTTTTACTATGGTGATAGTGAGATAACAGGAATAGACTAGACTTAGCAAGATGATGACTATAAGAGAGGAGATAGAAATAGAATATATATATATATATATATTAATAATAATATTATATATATATAATATAATAT
>JABUQX010039093.1:37500-45000 GCA_015478945.1 Trachelipus rathkii
ACTTCTGATCTTTCACCTCTTCTCAGTTATGCCAGCCATACAAGGGGTCTCCTCATCCGGCCTTGTATAGAGGACTTGTTCTCATATCTTAGGGGGCTCTGGTTTTCACCGGCTTTTGGACAGGGGTTGAGTCAAAAGCCAAAAGGCTTATAAACTGTTATGTACTTTCCAGTTCATATGAACCCTATGTCTTTGCGGCGCGATGTTGTGCTTTATCTCTCTTCTATAGTTATCGCAGTGGCAGGTGTTCGAGGAAACTTACCACTCGCATACCACCACCTTTTACGACGCCTCTAGTAGCACAAGGGGTTGCTGTATCTGCGCACGAGTTTTGTGGTGATATGGGTAACTCCAGGCTAGTTTGCGTGTCGGTGTTCTCTTTTTTCCTTCCACACTGTTCTGGTGGGAACTTCTTCCATCTTCTGTGTTCCTGCTGAATTTTAAATCTCCCTCACTTTAAAGCCTGCGTCTAGTTCATCTGCGTAATTGGCGCTAGCGGATTGAATTTTGCTGCAACATATCCTCCTTGACTAGGGCTCTGCCCGTAGTGGTGGTGAAAAACTGCTAAAAAAAAAAAAAAAAAAAAAAATTGAAAGACGGTTAACGTTAACAGATTAGTTAACTTCCCGTCTACATTCTTTTCACCGATAAACCGCTTTACATGATAACTGCGCCGTTAATTTTTTTGTTAACGATTAAGAATTCAACGACGTGTACTTTCTCATTAAACGGTGCCACCTTTGTTATTATATATATATATATTATATATATTAGTATATATATATATATATATATACTATTAGGTATATATTATATATATATATAATATATATAATATACCTTATATATATAGCTATTATATATAATATATGATATAATACAAAATAAATATATATATATATATATATAGTTAGTGATATATATGGTATATATATTTATAAATATTATATATATATATATATATATATATTAAACTAATATCATGTTATATATATATATATATGATAATATGATATCGATAGTTGAACGATATAATATAATATATATAAGTATATAAGTAGTATATGATATAATATATAGTATATATATATATTTCGTACTATGAAAGTATATATATATATACAGATGGTATATAGTATATATTATATATATATAAATATAGGTATATATATATATATACTATATATAGTAATATATATATATATATATATATAATATATATATAGTATATATATATATATATATATAAGCCAAACTAAGAAAGTAACCGCATATCACAAAACAGTCGATGCCAGAGAAAAACTAAGAACATATTTGGAATCAACAATTTAATCATTTGTTGGAAAATGAAAAAAAATGTTTTTTTTATTTTTTTTATTTTTTTTTTTAATATTCCAAAATACGAATAATTTAAAATAATGAAAAAAAAATTGAAATAAGGTACCAACGTGGAGTGGTAAAAAAGTTTTTTTTATATGGAATACATATTTATACGTATAAATTTTTTATTCTTTTTAGGGGGGCTCGAGCTAACGGTGGGACAGAGAGGGGAAGGCGGACGAAGTCACCCATAGGCGGCCGATAATGTATCTCTTAGTACTCTTGCAACCTGTTTGCGATTTTACCTCCGGTATTCGTTTTAGTTTAAAAAAAAAAAAAAAATGCCCTGTTTTTCATAAGCAATTCTCATATGGCTGATCCATATACTGTGGATTAGTTTTCTTGTACCTTATCTTAGTTTTAGAGATATCAAGCGGGTACTTTCTTTAGTGTAGTTTCACCCCATCATAGTACTAAATTGGGTGCTACACAAAAGAAAATATCAGTACCAGTAACGGCAGGTGAGCGAATATATTATATATAGTATATATAATACTAATATAGTATATAATAGATATAGTATATGTAGGTAAATATATATATATGTATATATATATATGAATATATAGATAATATATATTATATAGTGTGTGTGTGTGCATATTATAAGGTGTTTATATTATTATTATATAACTATATATATATATATAATATTAGGTATCTATATAGTATATAGTTATATGATGGTATATATAGTAATAATATGATATATATATACTATATATATATATATATATATAATATATAGTCATATATATATATACTAATATCTATTATACTATTAGTAGTATATATACTACCTTTAGACTAATGATAGTATATAATATATATATATATATATATCATATAGTATATAGGTTGGTGTTTCGATATATGGGTATATGATTATATAGTATACGTTATGATATATATATAGTATATAGTATATATATATATAAGTATATATATATATATATAGTATATATATTAGTATATTATTATTATATTAAATTAATAATATTAGTATTATATATGTATATACTATATAGTATATAATTTATATATAATATGTATATATATATATATAGTATATATATATATATATATATTATATATAGTATAATATACTATTATATATATATATACTAATATATATACTACTATATATAAATATATAACGGTATATAGTATATATATAGTCATATAATATAATATATTATATTATATATATATATATACTAGATTGATATAGTATTATATATATATATATATATATATATATATATTAATATATATATATAATAATAATATAATACTATATAGTAATAGGGCTTATGTATTTCATTAACAGCAAAATGTCATTTTTTGCAATCAGATAGCCAAAAACTACAATGCCTACATGGGAAAGTGAATACAGACTGGAATGCTGGTCCAATTTTAGTGAGGAAAATGGTATAAAAATAAAAAAAAAAAAAAAAAAATCATAGATCAAATAGAGGGTAGATAATGCGGAAAAAGAATAGCGTATTTTTGGAATCCTTGTATAAAGTTATTAGTTAGGAAAATGTAAAACAAAATGATAGTAAATAAATAAAATATAATATTGGCTATTTTTTTTTAGGGCAGGGGACATAATATATATGATATATATAATATAATAATACTTATATAGATATAATATAGCTAGTATATATATATAATATGATAATATTAATATAATATATATATATATATATATATAATATAGGTACTTACTACATAATTATTATAATATAGTATATATAACGTATACTATATATATATATATAATATATATATATATATATATATTATTTTGTAAAGGTATTCACCGGCAATGTAGGGGGCTCGAGTCCGACGGGGAACACAGGGGGGGACGTTTTTCCATTATGCCCCGTAGGGGAGGGGCAGAGTAACCCCCGCGACACCCGCAAATATGACCAACGAGGTAACCAATAAAGGTCTCTAAAACAGGGGCTCTCTAACTCAATAGATATAATTATTACAATAATTTTTTTTATTTTTTAAAGTTCTTATGCTTTAATATGTATTCCTTTTCCCTGTAAGAGAGGGGGGTTTTTTAAAGATATATATATAGGATATTTTTTTTTTTTTTTTTTTTTTTTAACATTTTCTCGTTTGCGCGATTCAGGTCGAGCAGTTTCCGTGGCGCCCAAGCAATGTATTTCCTTTTCCCTGTAAGCCTATTGTAGTTTTTGAAGATATGAGAATGGAATGAAGGAATTTTGCTGTAATGAAATACATCTTCCCATATATATTATATATATGGAATATTATAATATATATATATTTATATGTATATACATATGTATATAATAACTATGTATATAAGTTATAATAATATATAATAGTATGAATAATAGTATATATCTATATATATACGCTATTATATATAATATATATCGTAGTATATATATATATATATAATTAATATATATATTATGATTATATATATAACATTATATAATAATAGGTATACAATATTAAAGTATAATAGTAAATTATCTATATACTATATATAGATATATACCTAGTATAGGTAATGTAATAATATATATAGTATATATTATATATGATGTATATAGATATATATATATATATATATAATATATAATATATATATATATTACAAATAAAATTAATTTAAATATAGATAAAAGAATAATTTAAGTTTATTGTTAAATTTATTTGTTTATTAATTTTTTATGAGTAAAAATAATTTAGATATAGATAACGGAAAAGCAAGTTATTTGGTATTATGGGCATAGAAAACGAATGTTTTATTCATAAATCTTGACAATAGATGGCGTTGCTGTCTCAGTTGTTTTCATTCCCATCTGTTTCAAGATAGGACTGGAGTAGGGGAGAGTTCGAGAGCAGGGAAATCATCAGGCTCTGGATAAAAGAGTGAGCTTAGAGAAGCGAAGGAAGGCTAGAGTGAAGGAGTGTTTTGATTTTTAAGTGTTTTACTGTGTTTAACATTCTATATTTTAGAATAAATATTTAAATTTATATAGTTCAATAATCGCGTCGATAGTGTTAATGGTGTTCTAAAAGCACAAATGTGTGGAATTGTAAGATGAGTCTTATAATGGATAATCGTCTCGAATCCTCAAATAATGATAAGGAGGAGGAAGTTAGGAAACTTCAGGAACTTGTTAAGAAATTAGAACTTCAAAACGAAGAACTAAGGTCCGAAAGGCATGCTTTGTTATCTAGAACTAAAAAGGATAGTGACTCACTAGAAAAAAATGGCTCAGAAAAAGCTGAGAAAGAAACTAATCCTGTAAATAATATAGCTAAAGAAGAAAAGAGTGAAAGTGTTGAAAATAATTCAGGGTTAAAGTTAAGCATAAACTTGGATTATCATGCTTTATCAGACGAAGAAACTTGGTTAGTATAATATTAACTTTAAACTAAATTTTTTTATTTATAATTTTGCTCCATAGTGTAAATTTTTACTATGAGATTATTTTCATTATTTTCTCATGTTCTATGTAGGCCACTAGGGCTATCACTGGAAAATTATATTAAATTACTTCCTCTTATTAATTTAAATAATTAACAATCTTGAATGCTAATTTACACAGAACACATTGCATTTTTTTAATATAGGTTTTAAAAAAAAAAAAAATATATTCAGTTTTCATTGTGTGATTGTTTAGTAGTCCTGTTTTTCCTTTATTTTTGTTAAGAACTAGTCTATATTCAATATATTCAATTATTTTATTTTCAGATAATAGTTTTTCTTTAGCTTTGGGGAACCTCAATATTTTATTCCATAATAGTTGAGTATAGCGGATTATGATGAAATATCAATATTTTTTTTCTTCTGATAATCAGTTCTTTTATATATATATATTTTTTGTCCCCATGTCAGAGTACTAAGAAAACCCCTGCTAAACCTCTCATATATAAATTTAATCAATTTACAGAATAAAATTTTTTTGTTTAAATTTGGTTTAGGACCCATTAAATTTAGGTTATGAATTATAGGTTTTAAGTATCGACAGTAAATCTGTGTCTACTTAACCAAACTTATCATAACCTTACCAATTTTTCGAACATGAAAAGAAATATATGAAAACACTGAATAACTCTGCTTATAAAAATATCGTAATTTTGTTAATTTTTTATTAATATGTTGCAGAATTGCTTCATAGCAATAGCCTATTAAAACATCAATTGATTTTTAAAAAAAATAGATTTTCTTTTTAGAATCTGTTAAACTCGATTATTACCTTTTGTTCTATAGTAACTATGAACACAAACTAAATATAAATGCATTAAGAAAAGCTTTAAAATACTTATGTGCCATGTATTTAAATGCATTTCACATGAATATTTATATAGGTCTACTTATTTAGATATCAATATTTAATATATTGGAATTCAATATATATCAGTATTATAAATGTATCATGGATGTAAGGCCGAACTTCATGAATGGATTATAGATTCTATATTACATTCTATAATAGAATATTTAGTTTTTTTTTATTACACAGAATTGGTGTTCTACGCTTTATTTTACCTTTCTTAATGCCTTTATGTTTAGTTTACATTTGTAGGTTCTATAGAATGAAAATTCAAAGTTTCTCTGAATTAAATAACCAGTAGTTAATGAGATGAGACACATTACAGTAAAAATTATTCAATATTTATTTAGGCTAACTAAACATCATTATATTTTTACTTTATTAACAATATAATGATGAAATAAATATATTTACTGTATATATATTACACTTTGCTTGATGAAGAGGAGCAGTAATTTTGCTTCACTGCGCAAAAAACTATTTTCCATTTAGCTATTTTTTATATAAATATTGGAACTAATAATTTGCTTCTAAATTGCTAAAAATATAATTATACATCATTCTCAAGCCAATACATCAACCTGGCATCTAGTAAATGGTAAAAAGAAAGGAAAGCCAAAGGACAGTCTGTTTCATATTCAGAGTTTAAATCTTGTTTTGTTTTGTTTTTTTAAATGTTTTTATGGAGCAAAATTGCTGTTCCACTCTTCATTAGGCTATGCGTAATTATACATAGCAATAGCTACATCTGCATTTATATATATATCCCATTCTATTTTCACTAAAGTAAAAATATAGCCATGTTAAATTAAACTAAAGTAAGTACCAATTATTCATAATATAGAGAAATTTTTTTTAGATTAAATTAGATTATATATATATATATATATATATATATATATATATATATATATATATATATTTTATATATATATATATATATATATATATTATGTTATATATATATATTATATAAGCAAATATACAGCATATATATATTATATTATATATATATATATTATATATATATATTATTATTATTATTATTATATATATATTATTATTATTATTAATAGCTTTTTAAAACTATTTGAAGTTTGAATATTATTTATATATATATTACATATATATACAGTATATATATATATATGTATATATTAATATATATATTATTATTATTATTATTATTATTATATATGTATACGTATATATTTCAATATAAATGTTTATTTATATATATATATATATATATATATACACCGGTATATATTGTAGACCCTATTTAAAATATATGGTAGCCTACTGATTTATTTTTATGAAAGACATACAGTGTAATAGCAAAAGTTGGCACTTTTCTTAGAATTGGAAATTATTTTGGTATTGCCCCATTACTAATAATATTTTAGTAGTAGATACCTTAGCTATAGTGTTTGCTTTTAATAGTTGTGGCATATATATATTGGCATTTTTGGATATTGACAAGCCTTAGGGTATAGTGCAGGTAGTGCATGCTGCATAGGCATGTGTTTGATAAATATTTAGCTTGATTGGGATAATCTTCAATGGCCCATGTGGCTTCTTACTGTCACTTTATTTCTTATGTTCTCATGTAGTAAAAGAAAAAGTTGATAGGATGATTGGTTGTAAGTTCTGAAACAAAGCTGACCCTTAAAAACTGACAAATATTTGAGTTTGATAATATGAAAGATTTAAATCAATCAAATTTTAAAGATTTATTTTACTGGGTTTGAGGGTAAGAGCTAAGTAGTTAGGAATGTTTTCT
>JABUQX010039093.1:50000-72500 GCA_015478945.1 Trachelipus rathkii
AAAAAAAATAAAGACCGCCATATCTCAGGTATGTAAACAAATACTAAAATAAAAAAAAAAAAATAATTTAAGAATTGAATAATTATATAAAAAGTTATAGAGAGGTAAACCAAAAAATTGACCGTGTTTGATGATGTGGTACCTGTGCCCCTTAAATGTTAAAAAGGCCTCCCATTATACATAATTACATATGTTTATGATCAAATAAGCCATTTATAAATATAAATATAAATATGGAAACCTATAAATATAAATATAACATTCAAAATAAGGCCTGTTCAAAGTTACCCAAACTGCCCATGTTAAAAAAATGAAGAAAAAGCAAAAAAAAAAAAAAAAAAAAAACAGAAGACCACCATATCTCAGGTATGTAAACTACTAAAGTTAAGATATATTTAGGCTAACATAGTTTGAAAATTCAAGTAGTATAAAAAAAGTTATAGTTAGGTGAACAAAAAAATTGTTCAATCTTGTCCAGTCTTACGGTATATATATATTTGAAGGAAAGAAGATTATATAGATATGATATATATATTTATATATATAAGAGAAAAAATATATATATATTTTTAGTATATATATATATATATATATATATATATATATATATATATATATATATATATATATATATATATATATATATATATTTGCAACTTAGAGGTTTGAAATACGCAATCAATTAACATTTTTTTTATTCCAATTGACTTTTCAAATTCACATCTTCGAACCAATTACTAATTTACTTATGAATAAAATATTTTGCTGGAGATTTATTTTATATAACCCATAGCCCATCATCTTTTAACAAAATATAATAGTAGCCTTGTGTAACTATTCATACAGTGTATGACATACCTACAGTATTATTCAAATAAAGTTTACTCAAATATCTCATAATAGAGATTTATAAAGAGAGATCCAGAGAAAATGAAAGTTAATGTTTAAAATTATATATATATATATATATATATATATATATATTATATATATATATATATATATATATATATATATATATATATATATATATCTAGCCAACTATTTTTCTCATTGTATATATATATATATATATATATATATATATATATATATATATATATATATATATATATATATATATATATATATATATATACGTATATATAAGATAAAGCAAATATGTATATATATACATATGTAGTATTGTAATCATAATAATTTTTTGAAAGTCAGGGAAAAAAAATTGGTCAGGAATAGAAATGTCGTTAATAGTGTTGAAAGTTTCTAGGGAATTCCTGAAAAGTCAGGGAATTAGTATCAAAAACATATGGAAGAAACATCCATGGACCAAGTTAATATATTTTTGATATATCTTACTGTGTTAATGTGAACAGATACTGGATAAGAATAAAAAGGATGCTAGAGAACAATGATCTATAAATCTACTCTTCTGTCTAAAGCTCTTTCTTATTTTTAGTTCAATAAGCTGGGAATCACTATTCTTCCTATTTTAATGCAGAGAGGTTATTCCCAAGTTCATCCTTTCTGATTGAAGGTGATTGGTATATATGGATGTGTTTTAGACTGTATGACTTATGACTTAATCTGTTTATATCTTTTTCTTTTTAGGAATTTATACTTTTTGAGGTTTTTTGAGGTTTGACGAAGTGATTTTTGATTTTTGTGCAGTTGAAGGTATTTATTTATTTATAAAATGACTTCAAGCAAAAAAAAACTTAACTTTAACGACCAGTGGTTGGACGTCAAACTGAACCTTGGTTCATTTCTGTTCACAGATTTACAACGTCTCGTACTTAATATTATGGAAAGATTTCTTAAGTCCAGTAAAATGCCTGCTACAACCAACAACTAAGCTTTTTGCATTAGATTTACATGACAAACTTGAATGCCAGGATCGCAAATCAAATGACAGAAAAGATATTAGAAAGACGTTCTTCTGAAGTACAAGCCTGTCCAATGGCTCTCATCATTGGATCCTGGTATAATTTTTCATCAGCCAGAGCAAAGAAAGATTTTAGATTTGGTTGTTGAAAGATTGTACACCAATAACTGAATTCAGATTTTGTTGCTATAAGAAAAAGCACTATACTCTTACTTTGCAGTGAAGCTCATTCTCTACCCTTGAATTAAAATTCAAAATATATTTGGATGGTGATTGTCCTTCAAGAGACTTGATGAGTTTTTTTCTTCTATAGCACCTGAGAATCAATGTTATGCGGAATTGTGGCAAATTATTAAATTAGGACTGATATTTTCGCATGGAAATGCGACAGTGGAAGGAGGGTTTTCTATAAATTAAGCAATTTTAGTGGAGAATCTGAAAGAACATAGTCTGATTTCCCAAAGAACAGTGCACAATGCTATAAGATCTCATGAAAGTATTCATAAAGTTCCTATGACTCCAAAAATGTTGACAAATGTAAGAGCTGCCCATAGGAGATATGAAGAACATCTTCTCTAAAGAGAGTCAAAAGAAAAAGAAGAGAATGCATGGAAAGAACATTATCCATACAGATTAATAAACTTGAAGAGCAGAGAAAGATGTTAAAACTGAAGGCTTTAACAGAAGAAGACTATATAAAATCAAAAATTCAAATGAAGAAAAAGTTAACCCAAATCTCCCCATTTAGAACTTCTGTGATCACAGTGGACGTTATTCACCAAAGCTATTAATGTAAGCTTTTAATTATTTTCTTTTTGTATAAATAAAACTGTTTTCTTTTGGAAAATATAAAAGGAGTGCTTTGGACGGCTATGTAAGGTATAGGCTGATTATTAAAAAGATATTTTTGGTTCTATCCATGATGATGAACAATTTCTAAAGTAATTTTTCAATTAACTTAATGTATGAACTGAGTAAATAAGCTGCAATAATAATTAATAGATATTTTATACACCAAAATAACGAACACTGCTGCATTAGGGAAAATTTTAAGATTTGAACACTAGAAACAAATTTCCAAATCAAAACAGTAGAACCCTGTATAAAGATTGTTAACCTTTCTTTAACACAGAAAATATTGCTGGTAATCTTATGGAAGTGAGAAAACTGCTCACCTAGGCATTATAACATTAAACTTTGCTCTAAATATATTTCCTGCTTCCTGAAAAATGAAAACACTTCTCTGAGTACATATAGACTAAAAGAGAGTAATCTTGGGGTGGTGGCAGCAATTGCCATGTTTGGGAATCAACAAAGGCAACAATCCAAATGTTAAAAAAATCTTCTACCTGTTGATTAAAATTGATTTTTCTTGTAAAAAAAAAAAAATTCAATTTCTTAACAATTTCACCTTTGAAGAGTCACCACTTTTCTTGTTTTACACTAACTGACCGCTATCATTTCACTTTCTTCAAACCACATAAAACCTATGTTCCTATAGTAATTTCTTTTCTTAATGCTCTGATGATTTTGAGCACTGGTACCAAGTTGATGGTGACATGTTTAAGCTTTGAAACTGGACTACTGTCGAGTAACCTCTTTCTTTCTGTACTGCTACACTGTTATCACTTTCACCTTCAATGTTTGTAAGAGTTTCTTCAACATCCATTTCCTTCATTCCACCTCTTACTATTAGAGCAATAAAGTCGTTGGTATCTTGGGAATCACTACAGTATTAAAAGCATATCTATTTTGATATATGTCTATTAATCTTTTCTTTCCTTTGCCCTATAAATCTAAACCTAATGTCTCTTCAGCCTCTTTGTATTCTGCTGTCATCCTTCCTAGAGCTAGATATGCCAGATATGCTCCAAACACAGAATAAATTGATTGAAATAATTGATTTTTGTCTATATTTTCTCCAAGTAAACTACAGAAGAGTTTATTGGCAAAACTCTAATTCTTTCAAAGATTTACATTTATTAGCAGTCAAAGTTCAATATTTGATGTTCTACATGATAAACTCAAAGAGGATTCAAACATTCAATCTTTCTGAATCGAATGATAGTTATTCACCCTGTGGCTGAATATCTTGAATTCGGCAAGTAATGTGATGTAATCCAAGTCTTTGTGGCTCTTTAAGTTATCACAAATAAAACTGAAGATTGTAATGTGCAAATGAGTCTCTTCACAGTTTTTGTTAATCAGCATCTTGAGAAAATAAGGCATCTTAATAAAATTTAAGTTATGAATAAAACAGTGAAAATTTTGTATCCTATAACGCTCCTGAGTTTCATGTTATAAAAAGTTCATCCTTGAAGATCTATAAATGGATTATGCGGTGTTAGGAGGAATTTCCCACACATCAATCGTGTAATTTAAAAACTCATAGTGATTTAACCCAAATGATAAACTAGAGCTGCATTTAAAATGATTGAAACCATTTTTTCAAACCACAGAAGCCACGTGCAGCAAAGAAAATGAATGAGTCGTTTGAATTATTTAGCTCTTCCTATATATATATATAGTAAATGATATCTGATCAAATTTCTACATAACTTCTCAACACTGCTTGACCTTTCAATCTCTCATGAAGTTGGTAATATATTTCTCATAAATATTTTCTTACTAGAATAAGATATTTTTGGGGTTTGAAGATGGGCAAGGTTCAAGAATCCTTTCTGCAGACTGTGAATGGAGGCTGGTTTACCATTATGATAAATTCATTATTTTCTAGGATTTATCACTGAGAGGTCAATCTTTAGAGAAACTCCTCCTAAACTACTATTTACTGGTTTGGATCTATTGCCTGGGGTCTCCGGTTCTAGAAAATGCACCTCCCTTTGTATTTGTTTAAAATTTTTTTTAATTCCAGATATTTTCCTCTGAATAGTGATTAGAGATTCTTCATATGTCTGGCCGAAGTGAGTTAAAATTAAATGTTTATAAGATTTTATGTTGAAAGTTTTATAAAATATTCTTTTTTACATTTCTTTATAGTTAAAGAAAAAATCAAGAAGAAATCCCAGTTCCTAAATGAATTACTAGACAATATTTGAATCGAATGAACTAAAACAGTTCTGCAGACACCCAAATAAAGAATGAACCAACAAATATCTGATGCATAAAACATGCAGATATATGCTTGATGAAAAGAAATAGACTGATCTGCAGTCTGCTGGAAAGTTTTTAGAAACGGTGAGCAAAGATGGCTTGGCAATTAAACTCATTGATGAAGGGCCCAAGCCTGGGAGTGCACCAAGTAACTATTATGAGGTGCTGTTATCTGTGTTAATGCGTGCATGAAACCATGGTCTATGAGAAGTGTTGATTCCGAGTTACGGAATGTGTTCAGTGACAACTAGTAAGGCAAGCAAAAGGATAAGAACGACAAAATGAGAGAATGAATGCACAGAGCCAGTAGTGGTGCCACTGAAAGTATAAATATGAGAAAACAAAGAAAGCATTAGAGATGTTTGGTCATGGAGATGGACTGAGAGTTTTCTGTTGGAAAGCCAAGTAGATGTTATATAGTGTGAGTGTGTTGTAACCAACGTCTAGTTGGGATTACTGAAGAAAAAGTGATGAGTCATAAAGAGAATGTTTCAGCGAGAGAATGTGAGCTAAGTAAGAGGGCGAGTGAAAGATGCATAATAGGTGTGAAAGCAGAGCAAATGGTTGCAGCCCATTCAATGGCGATTAACCCCACATGGTTACTGAGGGTCCACGCAGTCCTGCAAAGCCCTAGGTGGATTTTTCTAATTGCAAAGAGTTCTGTGGCACAAAGGTGGCAAAGTGAAGCAAAAGACTGGCTTTCTTTTCAACTGAGGTCATATCTTTCTGGCATTACTCCGCTGCGTTGACACTATCAGCTATATGTGAGCCAAGTTTGAATGGAATCCGATGTCTCTAGCCCCTTCAATTAAGGAGAGCATATATATATATATATATATATATATATTAGTATATATATCAGTGGCGAGTATATATATATATGGTGCAGCAGTATATAGTAAATATATATTTTTTTCTTCTTTTTCCCATCGCCACCGAGGCCTCGCTCGGAAGCTTTTAGCTTTTTAAGTTGAGCGTCTCCCTGCAGTCCCCTACCTTCCTCAAGGTGTTACTTGGATTAAAGTGGCAGGGAATATTATATTATTTGTTTATATTTAGAGAATATATATCTGGCAGTGGAAGCACAGTAAAGATAGTTTTCATGATAACATTATGCAAAGATTATAAATGATGCAACTAACATAGCTGGTTGATCACATAGTTTTAGATATATTGTTAATTGATTATACATTACTAATTTAAATAGATAGCTATGTTGTAATATACATAATAAAATTATGCCCTTTGGAAATGTGTTGAGAAAAAGGCCTGGCCTTAATTTCAGAATCACAACTAAACCATATACTAGAAAACTAAATGAAGTTACTTTATCTTGTAAGTCTATGTTCTTCTGTTCTCAAATTTACAGAACCTGGAACTTACTAGAACTTCTTCTCACTGAGAAAGAAATTTTGTGTTATGAGACATTTATAGCTGCTTTCTGTATTCATTATATACTGCTTCCATTGCTAAACAAAGTTATACTATTTCCTCTAGTGTTAACATTCCCACATAAACACACTGCACTGCAGGTTTATATGTGATTGAATTGATTACTATATCTATCATTTAAGGAAGTGTATAATAGTGTTTAGCATTAAAAGCAATTACAAATGTAAAGTGATCATCTGCTGTTATTTTCAACTTTTCTATTTTAACATATATATATGATATATATGATAATGTATATATATAAAGTATATATATAAAAAGATATATAGTATATATATAAGTATATATATATATATATATATATGATATATATGTTATATAAGATATATAAGTGTATATATGTTTATAAGATATAGAGATTTATATATATATATATATATTATTACATATATATATATATGTTATATATAACTAAATAGGGTTATATAGTAGCCTTACAGTCATTTCCTTTTCACACCCTGTCATAAATATTTTCAATGCTTAGTTTGTTGATCTACAACAACACAGTAGACTACTGTATTATAAAGTATTGACTGATACAAGATCTTTTACTATAAGAAATAAAAGTTGTGTGTGTGTGTTTTGTTAAGAAATTGGGAATAAAAGAAGAAAGAATAAAATATACTACAAACACAACTGTTTGACAAAATCTTTAAAGAATTAGTAAAAGCTTTTGCCTGGTTATGTATTTGAGAGACTGAAAAACCATGATGATTGAAAGCTCAATAATCATATACTAGTGTTGCACTGGCAGAACCACATTTTGAAAGTAAAGAAAATTTTATAGTTAGAAAACAGATTGGTCGATTATTTTCACTTAACATGTTTAATTAATATCTTCCAATGCTTTACCAATAATTTGTTTTGGGATTTGTCCATTTAAATTTGAAGTATAAAAAGTAGTCACAATATCTGTAATAATAATAATATTTCACACAATGCTGAATTAATGGATCATGATAAAGGCCCAGATATCTTACAAACATTTCCAGAGTGACATTTAGTCATTAAAATTTCAGGAGTGCAATTTTCTTAGCTGTAAAACATATAGCAAAGGAAAGGTAGAGTGTCAATGACAAGTAAGATGATCATTAAGACTTAGTTGAATACAGATTAACAACTAATTCATAATCTCCAAAGATAGAAATGCACAATTAATATTTAGACTGTGAAGAGCTATAACATCTAGATTATATATATAGTGAGAGAGAGTATAATATATAATATAAGTATATATATATATATATATATATATATATATATATATATATATATAGTATAGGTATATATTATTATATATATATATATATAAGAGCCCATATATATATGATATATATATATATATATATATATATATAAGAGAGTATATATATATAGGTGTATATGAGTGGTGTGGCAGAGAGAATAGGTAGTATATAAGATATGAGAGTATATATGGCAGGTGATGTATGATATATATATATATGGTACAAGGTGTAATTTTGTATAAACTGACACATGGAACCCTACATACTGATCAGTGCTTAAAGATCTCAGATTGGTGAGGGAAATTAATGTTATGCCAGGTACTTCTTTTAAGTAGCAAAACATGTTTGCAGGAGCAGCATTTTTCCATTATTATGTTTGAAAGGACCACCCCACTGGTATTATGAATTTATTGTTTATTAGTCTCACTTTTAACTGTGCAGAATTATCAGGCTGTTTTCAGCAAGGTAATTCGGTTATGATATAATTACAAATAACATAAAATCTTCTTCCATAGCATAGATTAGAAGGAGACGCAGAGGCTGCATTTATATCTCTTGTAAGTTGAGAAAATAGCCTATATTAACTTTGAATTTAACCTCCTTCCAGGTTAATAAAACCTAACCAGATTTACTGATGATGATCATTCAAAGATTTTCATAAAGGGCCTGGAGCTTATTGGACTATTTTGGCTGTTATTGGCTTGCACATACATTTAATTCTTTTTGTTTTTATCTCCTTCTGTCTCAAAAGCACCAGCTGTTGTTATAATGTTGGCAAAATTACTAAGAGAATTCTTCTTCGCTCTAACTGAGCGGTCTCTTTAGGATCAAGAAGAAGATCGATTAAACAGCTGACGGTAGTTATCTCCTCATTATATAATTTCACTGATGTTGAAGATGGAACGCACATCTGGTCACGAAGAGCATAAGATATTGAGTGTTCTTTTGTGTTTAATAAAACATTTTTTGGTTTAGTATCTCATAATAATTTTATAAAAGCATGAACTTCAGTTGAAACTTATTGCCCTAATTAAAGCTTTATAGTTTGAAAGTTAAAGATCCACATTTTTGGTCAATATTAATTTCACAACACTGATTTCTTCCTGAACAACATTTACCACAAATTTTTATTATAATGAAAATTACTTTGTTTTAGAAACATCAATATTTTTCAACTATTGATATTCCTTTATTAGAGTTTTATTTTTGAACTGAGTCGAATAGGATACAGAAGATATTTTATCTTATTTCAATGTAGAATTTAGTAAATGCAGGAGCTATATCGTCTATACTTTGCCTTTCCATATTTATTTCTTATTATTGGGATTATTATTAATATTATTGATTGTCATTATTTATTTATTACTTCAATACTGATTATCATTTTATTATTGATGTTATTATTATTAATATTATTGTCATTACATTACATTATTATTTATTACATGGTTTATTATTATTTTTATTTATTATTATTATTGCATGTTGGTGTACTTCCAATGAAGCTGAGATTCAGTAAAACGATTATTCTTCTAGGATCATGACATTTTCCATACTTTATTTTTAATGTACAGAATTAGGTGATGGCTTGTATTGGCAAATCATTATATTGATTATTGATGATCATAATTTTTACATTAATATTTTGAACTTGCATTCTATTACTCATGATTGGAAATAATGAAAAATGTGATCTACAGATTAAATTCTGCAATTTGATCAAAACTTTGGACAAGGTCTTCTTTCATTACTTAATTTGACTCTCATTTATGCCGTTATTAAATTTTATTTATAAACATACTTGTCTTTTTTCAAAGTGAAAGCTCTGGTTAGTTTAAAAAGTTTTTACCTCAATCCCTATGAGGCTGACATTGAAAATTGGCTGGCGTTGATTTAACAGCAGATATTTACCTCTTGTGTTATTGGAGGAAAGCTAAAAGATATCTTTATCGCGTAAGTTTTCAAATTCTCCATATAAATAAATATTTTCATATGTGTTTGTAAAGTTTGAACTTAGATATCGCTTGAAGAATGAATTAGCGAATATTTTTTACGTGTTGTATGGTGTTTAATATCAAAAAATGTTAAAGCTTGAGTTTGTGATAGGTTATAAGATTATTGAAATATATTATTTTTGCCATTTTATTATTACTAACTCTGTTAATTCCATTTGTTTTAAGTATAGAATTTTATTATTTATATTTCTACAAAGCAGGTCTAGCTCACTTTACTGTTTATTATATAGCTCTAAATATAGTTTTCGACATCAAAAATTTTAGAGTAGGTTTATTTAATAATAAATGTATTAATAAGCTTCAACTAATTATATTAACATAAGCTGAATCAAAAAATATATAAAAATTTTTTTTTAATTTCTTTAAACTTTAGTATTGCTTTTGTTCATATTGATACTTCTTTGTAAAAATAATAACATCAAATTAATTCGCGAATGAACTTTTCTATCTCTTCTGTCTATCTATTCTCTGCTCTTTCCCAGTCTTTCCTTCCTGGATCTTGAATGTAATATCTTTATTATTGTTAATATTTTCTTATTGTAGTGTTGCTATGCTATAATCGGCTTTGTCAACCTTTCTGTAGTCCAGCTGTTTCATCCAAGCGTTATTGGAAGATATACAGGTATGTCGAATAATAATAATAAATAATTAGTAATATTAATTTATTTTTTGTTTTTTCATTATTTTGTATTCATTCAATTGGTTATAAAATTATTATGGCATGAAAGTTTTAAAACGAGAGCTACTAATTCAGGTGGACTTTGATTATGCTTTTTAAAAGTAGAATTGAATTACTTAAGCTTGTATTTTATAGGTTTATAGATTACTTTTTAAAAGGAATAATTAAATAGGTTATAGAATATATACATTTTGTTTGAGAGGGGGGGGGGTTATTGTTTAAAATTATCAGCTATACATGAGTACTGAAGTTTGAATTTTCATCATTTAATCTGTCATATAAGCTGTGTTCGCGCAGAAACAACAACATGCAACTATTTGCTGGTTTTAGGTTTTCTAAAAATAAGTTGCCACTTGTTGCTTGTTATTACCGAATGTTTCTTTAAATTTCTGTTACCAGTGGCAAAAGTCACCGCTTGTTCCCTGTTTCCATTTGGAGCTGTAAACATGTCAACAAGCCGTAACGGAAGTAAATGTTTCTTCAGTGTGTGCGTTTTGTAGTTAGTGCACAACGCATTTTGATTGCGGAAACATGTGTCCCAAATAGTAAAGTGGGATAACAACCGAATTATTATACTAATTGAGGAATACAGAAAATATGAGTGCCTACAGGTAAAAATAAAATATAAAGGATGGTGGGAGGGGGGGGGGGGGGGAATTAGTATAGTAAAGCTTTGGAAGCAGATGTTATAGAAATAAAGAGGAAAATGAAAAATTTGATTGACCAGGTTTACAGAGAATGAAAAAAAACTTCGATGAAAAAATCAAGAGCTGGTGTATTCATAAGTTGTATGCCTTTGAATTTGATATATTGAAGATATGGTTGAACCCACACTTTTTGTTTTTTCCTTATTTTACCACTAATCACTATAAATGCTGCAGCTGCAAGGAGCAAACCTTTCTCGGCCATTATTCACGATAGCTTCATACACATAGCTAGAGTTTGGTTTGGACATTTTACTGACTAGAAATAATGTTGCATAAACAGAAAAAGAAAATCTTTCAAATTTTCTGATTTTTACTCTTTCAGTGTAGACAAAATGCGTTCTACAAGTTTTATTATCTGTACTATGTTTATTAACAAATATACATCATCCATATTATCTTCTTTTTCTTCCCCTAAAGACTGGGAAAAGGTAGGGATGCTAGTGACAAGCTTATAGAAAAAAGAGAAGTAAAGTAGAAAGTAAATATGTCACGTCATAAATGGTACGAAAAGTTAAAAGTCCAGCCTATTACCGCCCCCTATAATAATATCCTTATATATAATATTAGCAGAGATACTCGTTGCTTAAGTCAGAAAAATTATACTTCACCTACCTTAGAGCCTTCACTGGGACCGCGAACGGACCCTCATTTCATCTATGGCATATCGTTTATCAAGATGTAGGTTCAATCCCCTGACCCAGGTGAGCCACAACCATGACCACCTCACTAAACCCCGCCATTTACTCCACTACTCCTTATTTGCACCTTTATTCTCGCCTCTTTGCCAATAAACTCCTAATTCTCTCTCTATCATGAACATTCGTATTATACTTTGAGATCTACAAATCCAAACATTTTTTCACTTTCGGTTCAACCAATTGCCATCGATTCCCAACACTAACTCACCACATTATATACATCCGTATATATTATAACTACCGATTGTTTCAATATTCATATTTCTTATATCACTGATGACCAAACCATACTCAAATGTACTTATTTCATTTTTCCTCATTTAGCCACCTTTCTTTCAACATACCAGCATCAGTACATGTTCATATACATACGTTACTGAATTCTCTCATATTTAATCAATTCGTTTTCACACCGATAAGCAACGGCCCGGACTAAGTATGTCCATTTTGAACCACATTGATCATTTGATAGCTTCTATTGACCTCTTATTCCAGACCATAGTTCTCACTAGTATACGTAACCAGTAATAACATACATACCCTCATGTATAAGAACCCTAGCTAGCCATCTCAAGACATTATGGAGTCCCATTTTTAATACCACCAAAGATGTTAATGCACCAGAAGGCCACTGGCTTCCTGCCATTTCCAACAACTTTCCCTACTTGATCACTACGTGCCATCAGTATCCATTCCACTTTTCATCCACTCAACTATATACCTTTAAATTAATTTTGTATAAACGTGCCAAGAACAGATTGTATCCAGTCTGACATCACCTTATCATAACATAATATTAATAAAAAATATAATAACTTATTTTTTTTTTTTTTCACCCACCGAGGACTGTCCTCACAGCCATAACCCACCATATCATTAATTTATAGATTTACAGTTTATAGCATAATGATTTTACTGTTGAAAACCCCTCCTTTTTACACATCACTTCAGCCAAATCATCTTTACCAATTTCCTACTGTAAAGAAATATAAGAACAAGACATAAAAAACCAGTATAAAAATCATATAACGTCACAATTATATATAATTAGTTAGTGATAGTAGGCATTCACCTTACTACACTCACCTCCATCTCGTACATGACATTATATTAGTTCTTTCAATTTATAATGTCACCACCGATTTGCGCATGGCCCCCACTATGTCTCCTAATTCCCTCCCTTGCATATAATGTCCCATAGTTGTACGAACAAATAGTCTAACAAATATGAATAACCAAGAACATAGTTGACCTGAAAAAATCGGGATGAAAGCGCGATAACAAACTACTGTTGCCAACTGCCAGCGTGGGCCGCAATAATTCTTGATGCGTACATTCTCTCTTAAACGCGAAAAATAAACACTTTTTAGACTCCTTAATGTCTCCTTTACTCCACAGCAGTTTCAAACATATCGATAAACCCACATATTCAAGACTTATGATTGTTGTCCTATAATCAGAAGAAACCTTTAAACACACAAAAAAACAACCAAATTAACAATTAACTTTATACTTATCCTGGTCCATAGAAAGACTGCATCACCGGACTGAATGATCTCAAATCATATAAAAATAAATAACGCTGCGTAGAGTGTTAGAGCGAGAATGAACCAACGAAAAACTAAAAATACGAGATCTTCTTCTTCATGGGCGCCCTCATTTTCTGTCATCTGTTAGTTCGAAAATATAAAAGAAAATTGAATTCCACACCAATGCCGCCTGAAAGTTCTATAACCACAACTCCTTTAAACCGCCACCTTGTCCCTTCACAAATCAGGTGCACCTTCAAGCTTTTCACTCGGCCTAACGCATTATACAATCAATAACGAACTATTTATGAATACGAGGGCATGTTTATTCCTCGTGGCTGCCCTGCGTTACAAAGGCGACCCCTAGCAATCTTAACACCCATATTCCTGCAGCCGTATATAATTTCCTGCAGTAAGAGTCAGCTTTACCTTATTCCTTTACCCATCAGTATACTCTTCTCCTTTGTTAGTAATATAAGCCTAACAAAAACTTTGGATTCAGAAAACTACTTACGTGCTCTCTTCCAATCCCGGAACAAAACTTTTATGAGGCCTATGAATAATAGTAGGAGATATATATATACCTACATATATTTGTATTATATATAATATATTAATATATCAATTACATTATAATAATATGTTAACCTATCAACGGTAAATTATCTAATTTTATTCTATTTACATAAATAGAGAATGTAACTTTTTTTTTACATTAAAATGGAAGAGCGACTAGTATAAATTTCATTTTTACACTTAATCTATATCATTTATATGGAGAGTATATATCCTTATGATTATGCAAAAAATAATTCTATATGATATATATAATATATATATATATAATGATTGAGAAAATGAGGCGAGAAGAAGAATAAATTTTTATTTTTAGGTTTTATGGAATTTGCAACAGGCGTATGATATTGTTAATAGCCCAGCTTTGGGCAGGTGTTAGTGATATATGATGTTGGTGGTTAGGCTTCTGAATGGAATCAAAAGTATGTGATGATGATAGTGAAGCTCGAAGCGTGCTTGGGTGTTGGAATGACAATAAAGGAAATGCAAAGTGAATGATTCAATTTTGGACTGGCTAAGTATTATTAATTGTACTGTAAATGAGGCAGGATAATGATGTTATATGTGTTAAGTCTCCCTTGGTTATTTCAATTAGTTTATATAATTTAAAAGAAATTAGAGGTTGATATAGGTGGCAGAGGAAGGATGTAAATAGAATGTGAGATATGAGAGAAGAGAGCAGAAGGTACCCTACCTAATTTAGTGTATATGCTGAGAATGATATTGGTTTTAAGTTTGGCAGAACTTCTGAAGCGTGTTTAGAGTTAGGATTGAGAAAGTAAATGATTTTGTCATAATATGTTTAGTTTAAATAAGGAGGGCTTGAAGTTAAACGTAGTATAAGTAGAGTAAGGTTAGTATACTTTATAGATAAGCTATTTAGAGGTTACATATTCTCGAGGTGTTGAGTTTAAATGATGTTAGATGGATAGTGAGCAAACTGGGCATCATAAAGATCTTGGAGTGTTAAATATTTAAGGATATTAAGGTTGAGGTAAATAGGAAAAGGAACATAATGATTTCAGAGTTCCATACTACGGAAATTTTTAGTAATTATAGGTACTTAAGGTGGCTGGTGGACAATTAATCTCCATTATTATGTGTTTGAATATGATATAAAGAGACTAAGTCTATGAGTTGCAGATTAGATTGTCTTACATTGAAGGTAATGTTGATTTCCTGTGTTAATGTTTATTATTGAGAGTTTATTAATTACATTATATGGTTAACTTGGATAAGACAGGTTTATTAGATCTAAATAGTACGAAATGCGTTCTAGATGAGTAGTGCATCTTAGGGGGCGTGTTTAGGTGTGAGAAGAATTGATAAAAGAGAGAAATGAACGTATTAGAGAGTTAGTGTGGTGTGAAGAATAATAAAGTTTATATTAAAAGAATAATAATGATTAATAAGTTTTACTGAAGTAAGTAATAATCTGACTATTGAATTATATTAGCAAATGAATAGTGGTGAGTGTGTTGGGAATCGACCGGGCTGGAGACCGAAGAAAAAGGTAGAATTATCAGTAAAGGATAATGTAAATGGACGAGAGAGAAATGTGAAGTGTTATGGTAATGCAAGAGGCTTAGAGAATTTAAGGTTATCATATTATTAGGAGTTGATTAAATGACGAGGGGTTATGTGTAGGGGGTAGTTGTGTATGGCCCACACTGGGCCAAGGGATATAACCTCTACATTAACACATGAACCGAATTAGCCATTGGTAGGGTTCCAGGTTACGCTGAGGATATGACCCAGTGAAGCTTCTTATAGAGTGTGAATTTTTCTGTAACCTCCAGAGGCAATTTAATCCTAATTAATGGTACAGAGGATGGCGGTAAGGCTGGGTCTTATCTTTTTCAAACTTGTCAAATATATTTCTTCTAACTACTTTTCTGTTTTCCGTGCATATTGTTTGGCAGGGACATTTACTTACCCCCAGTCTTGGAGGGAAAAAAAGGTAGAAGATGACGAGTTTTATATAAGATATATATATGATATATATATAGTATAATAAAGCTTTTATAGACAATAAAAAAATATAGATAATAATTTATATATATATGGACTAAAATATCAATAAATTACTAAGCATGATAATAATATATAATTATATATAATTAATATATATATATAATAATATAATATTAAGTTAATATAAATTAATATATATTTAATATATACCGATAAAACGGAGTGATAATATAGGCATTTGGTACTAGATTCGGATCCAATAAATCATAGGTAGTAAGGAATAGATAGATGATATAAGAGAGTACTCAAAATGCTAGGATTTATGGAGACTAATTTATTTTATTTTTTTTTCATAAAATATTTGTGTATTTTATTTTTTAAAAGTTAATCCTCCTGTTGTTTAATAATATTATTAAGATATATAATAATGTATTGGTATATATAATTATAGGATTTAATGTTTTAGATTAAGGCGATTAAAGTTAACGTGTAGTACCTAGGAGGAATTGCCCCAGCGGAATTTTATGAGAGGGGAGGTGGGGCAAGGTTCCGGGAGACCAGCATTCAAGATTTTCACATCCCTAAAATCCTCATTAAAGTAAAAGTGTGGAGAGGTAGAGAGAGAGAAATTTAATGAAAATGCAATGTGAAGGCAACAATATTTTGCTAATTTAATAAACTATGATATCAGGTCAGAGTTGTTGCATGTCCATGGTAAACATAAGTGGCGGAGCTCAGCCATCACTAGATTATATACATATTTAAGAAATTAGGGTTATCGGGATATAAAACGGACGTAAAAATAGAATTAATGCTAAGAGTTCTGAGTTTATATCAGCGGTTGTACGTATTTTGTCAGCTAGAAACATATAGCCAAACTCGCTAGTTAACACGTAAAGGAAGGCATCGCGACAACATAAACGTACAGCTGAGATAATTTCCCACTTAATTCTGGTTAAGGTATATGCTATATACATTGTATTTACTATATATTATCTTGATATTTACTATCAAAACGAATTAAGGAATTCTTTACGTTTTGGTGAGCGTTTTTTACGATTTTGCGAATGTTTGACAAAAATGAACGACAAACGCTGTTTGACAAAATGAACGCAGAGCTTCAAGCGTTTTAGGTTCTCCCAATAATCTATGCGAAAGATCTTCAATTTAGGCACTTTGCTGATTTTCAATTTGGGTTAGTAATTAGTATAGATTGAGAGGTAGTTGGTCCTTCTATTATTTTATGTATCAAAAACGATGGGATCAAGTTCGAAGCTAACTAAGGACCTCTTGAGGAATTGGATTTGGGTACGAAACTTGACTCGTAATGATAGAGAGTCTATGGCTATAGAGGGTAAAGCAAGTTAAATTAATGTCCAAAAATGTGGTAGAAGGATTTCTGTTAATCAATATGGAGAAAGCAGTTGCTGATTTTAAAAGAGATTATAGATTTAAGAGATTATGATCTCCAAGCGCTATTAAAAATGTCAGTCAGTCAGCTATAGATGACTATAGATGTCATCTATATAGATGACATTTTGGACACTAATTTCTCTTGCTTTTCCCTCTATAACCACAGACTTTCTGTCATAACGAGTCAAGTCTTAATGTGTGCTCTTACTGGTTTGCATCTCGTAACCAAGTCCCTCAAAAGGTTCTTAGCTTTGAACTTGCACTCGTCATTTCAGATAGATAAAATAATAAAATGATCAACTACAACTCAATATATATTAACCAAAGTTATATATCACCAAGGCACCATAAATTGATTCAGATCTACTTTTTGTACTGTATTTTGGTTCACTTCTTCTATAGACAAAGTACACCAGAATCCTTGAGAGCCTTAGGCCGTAAAGGATATAAATTCAGAGAGAACAACATCACAGTTGTTATATTTCCCCATTTATGTAACATAAAAAAAATATCAAGTATGTAAATTCAAGAATGCTTAAAGTAATAATCAATATAGAAGACCAGTAGCCATTTCGCTAACGAATAGAGTAAACACTTAATTAAGCGGATAGTGATTTTTGTTGAGGGTTCCTTAGGAGTGGGGTCTAGGCTGAGATCCTCGGAGCGCTCGTACGCATGCAAACAGTGTTCTGTCAGAGGAGAATATCGCACTTATGTACCGAGAATGACAACAAAGAACAATGATCCGTTTACTTGGGTGCATTTCTAATTAAATCTGCTAATTGACAATAGTCCAGAGAGTGTGTGTGTTATTTATGCTTGGAATTAGTTTTGTGTTCACGGCACCGTTTAGGTGAAGATGATAATATCCTTTGAGATAGAAGCGTATGAAGATGCGGCTATGCTTTCTTATTATAAAAGGTAGGCACTTTGTGTTTGATATATGCACTATTTTTATATTTATTTTATATTATATGATACTTATTTGTTTCAGTATATGTTGAAATTAAGAGGTTCTATATCACTATAGTATATCACCAAATCTGTATAGTATTGATATATATATAGCTTATGCTGAGTATATATATATATATATATATATAATTATTTATACTCTTTTTAATATATTCAACTATCATATATAGAGTTATATTATGGATTAGGCGATAAGTATCCTACTATTTTATACGTACATAATGATCGGTCACTAAAATAGTCTTTATATTCGACGATTTAATCACATAATTATAATTATAAAGTGTATTATGGTGATATGAACACTAGCTATTCTCATTTGTATAGTTAGTCAGTTGAATAACTATTTGCTACTATATAGTAACTCAGTATATTTTATTTATCATTGATATATTCTGGTTATTACTTTATATATATATATTCTATCACTCTCATATATTGTAGTGAATACGTAGGTATTTTATACTTAGTATTAAGCTTCTGTTACACATAATTTGATAGTATATTATTTATTACCTTATAAACTATATATTATATATAACGTATATTAGGTGATTATATTTGATTATCTATATAATACTTTACTTAGGTAGGTCTATTACTATGGTAGTTGTGGTATATATATATATATATAATATACTTGGTATATATATATAAGTATCTGATATATATGTATCCCTACTAGTGAGCAGTTTATTTGTTGTGGCTAACTTAATGAGCAGCACTCTTTGTCCGACTGGAGGAGTGGGTTTTTTAAAATGTTTTTTTTTGTTTGTTTTTTTTTCGTTTTTTTAGACTTGTTTTATTTACGTTAATTCTTTTGCATACGACCTCTACATTCAACAATTAGACGGATTCTGTCCATAATTGACTGGGGTTATTATTTGTGTAACATGGTTGTAATGCAAGAAATCGTTTGCCGTTGCTTTTAATTGAAGCCTTGTCGAAGCTCATTTTATGATGCGAATCTTCAATAATTGAGAGAATTATATATTATAGTAACTCATAAGTATTATATAGTATATATTATATAGTATACTATATATATATATTGCTATGATGTGTATATATATTATATATATATATATATAGGTACTTATTATATATATATTATATCATTATTATATATATCACTACGGGCTGACGTAGTCAATCGAATCTATATATGATTACTATATCAAGTAGCTATGGTATTTGGTATATTCTCTACTATTCTACTGATATGAGTTTATTTATATACCTTGTCTTATATAAGCTATATTGCACGCTTCCTTTTCCGTCTTCGTCAGTAATTGTATTTCGTATTTTTATTCATATCGTTTATTAATAAGTTACCTATATATATATACTATATACTATCACTATATACTACTATATACTTGTTTTCACCTATTTTCATTAGTACCTCTTGACATATATATTGTATATATATGGTATATATATAGCTATTTTTTTTAATTTATATACTATTATTATATTATCTACCATCACTTGATATTTTATATAGATTATGGCTATACTATAGTATGCTCTTATTCGGTATACTTTTATATAATATTAGTATTAAGTATAACATACCTAACCTATTTCTTATTATATTATGACCACTCACCTCCTATATTTATCTACATTCTACTATTATAGCGCTTTTATCACTATGATAATAGTAGCAGGTATTCCTATATATATATATATCGCGTAGGTCACACCATAATTTCTTCAGACACATTCTGTGCACAGTATAGGTTGTGCTTGATTCGCGAAGCTCACATGGTTGCTTGCTACTTTTCGTGTTTTATGCACATTTTTAGTTTCCTAAATCTTCTCTATATGACTGTGTGTATGATGTATAGTGTGTAGGTGTGTGTTGTGTTGTTTGTGCTTTGTTTGTTTTTTCTCTTTTACTTAATTTTACTCTTGTTTTATTTTATTCTTTTTTATAGTTATTTTTATTATTACTATATAATTGAAGATAAGCTTTCTTATTTTTAGAAGATAATTATTATATTCGTATTTTAAATTTGTAAATTTTTTAAAACTTTTTAGTTTTCGTGGTAAGTTTAGAGGTGTAGTTTTAGGATGAGGTTGAGGTATAACCATTTCATGTTCTATACATTATTTAATATTATGCGTGACGATTAGTTATTTTTTTTAGCTTTAGCATTGTTTTTGCGCTTATTTTTCGGTTTTCTTTTCATTTTTTTGCCAAAGTTTTTTCTTTTTCTTTTCTAGGTTTCGATGTCTTTTAAAATGTTCTCTTCCTTTAATCTTTAACCTGGTTTTACAACTTTTTTGCTTTAGTTTTTTCAAACTAAATTTGATTTTCTATTCACTGTTACTGAGTGGTTAGTGCTTGGAATAAGTTCCGATTTTTTTTGTTATTAATGTTACTTTCTTTCTTGCTGAGAGTGGTTGCGTGGTCAGGGTCGCGGGAGGAGGGATGGGCGTAGGCCGTGGCCCTATTTTACTTATGACTTTGCTAATAAGTACAACGCTGTTTACGTGG
Source organism: Trachelipus rathkii (assembly GCA_015478945.1). NCBI lineage: Eukaryota > Metazoa > Arthropoda > Malacostraca > Isopoda > Trachelipodidae > Trachelipus > Trachelipus rathkii. Next base: position 70,771 of record JABUQX010039093.1, read on the forward strand.
AGGCTAGATAACTAAATCCAGTGGTAGAACTCACTCTGGGGACTCACCGTACCCTTTTCTTTCCTATACATTTAACTTTCTGGTCTTGAGAGCGACAGCTTGGTTAAGGAATTTTGGTAATAAGTAGGTTCCCGCAGAATGTGTCACCCCCGATTTTTATTAAAAATCACAGAATATACAGTAAAATAAATAATGAATGAAGGAAAAATTGAATAACGAAAAATTATCACTCTCTCTTTAGGAAAATAAGTTGCAGCCTCTCAAAGTTTGTGAATTATCCCATAAGGATTTTCTTATAAAAAATATATATAATTTTTTAAATGCATAGGACTGTATACTCTAAAAATTATAATAATGATGCTTAAAAGAGACGAAAAAATGATTTGTCTCTTAGAAAAAAAATGTTTACGAGCAACTCTGAAATTTTAAAATTTGTCCGCATAGGGCCACCCTAGTTCAGGTTATATTAGATTTGTTAATTCTATATAGATTTTCTCTGTGCATACCTAACAAAACTTATCATAACTGAACTAGAGGGCCTGAAATGAGACCTTAACCTGTTGGATGGATTAAAAATGAAAAGTCATGGGTGTTTTAACAATTTTGAGAGGCTGTAGCTTTTTTTCCAAAAGAGCGACGGATTTTTATTTTTAATTTATTTCTTCATTATAAGTTTTTGTAGAGTATATTACTGTGATTTGGTAAAATCGTGGGGTTGAACACCCCTCTGCCTACTAATTAACCGCTGGGAAATTTCTTCTCTAATATAACTATTCTCTATAACCTGATTTTATAATTTCCAACTGAATGACGAGGTCTGTTCCTATATAAACACTTCTGTAACACGTCTCAAAAATCTTGAATCTCCTAACCGATGTTTTATGACTTAAAATGTTCTTACTTCTAGGACTAACTTTGTGCTTCTGATACTGTTCTCTCAATAGAACTGATTTTCTTGAATTTTTAAGTATATCACTGCTTCTCACGAGACTTACATCTTTTCGTCTCAATACTGAGGTTTCTATTTAGGTAGATTTCAATGTATACAATAATAAATAGCTATGAACATCTCATACTGATCCAGGAGGGAGGAGTACGTCGAATCATTCAGCGTTCTCAACGACATGTGGAAACAGGTTAGTGTATCTACACATATTCCGAATCAACCAATTCTTGAACAGCATTGACCTATAATTCAATTCCACTCAGTCTCGTTATATCTTCACCATCTTCTCTCACAACATCTTATCACAATCTTAGAAGCTCTTAAAATAGCACTTTATACTCTAGCAGTTCCATTCTGCCTTAAACGAACTTTCTGGCATTTTAATTGTCTAATTGGGGATTTGGGTTGTTTATACTCTTAACTAACCCCGGGTGGAATGAATCCTGTTTTGGCTGGGTTAAGGTTCTCGCCTAGCCGGTGTCTGTCTCGTAAAGGTACGGGCGTGAATACCAAATGGGATGAAGCAGGTTTAATTTCATGCTATCAACTAAATCATTCCTACCCCCCCTCCCACAAAAGCCATGGCCCTTTGATAGTCCTTGTTCTCGTGGACAATGAAGGAGAGAGACAATGGCGCATCGACGTTTGAAAAACTCTCGTTTTCTTATCATGTTTACTGAACTTTCTATAATTCCGGAATATTTGCGTGGGATACTATTCAATAAAGCTAAGAGTTGCCTTCCACGAAAAGGAAGTGCGTCTGACCTTTCTTTGGTTCTCCTGC
>JABUQX010039094.1:20000-27500 GCA_015478945.1 Trachelipus rathkii
TACTATATACTAAGTATATATATATATATTTCCGTCGTCGTGTGCTGCTTGTCGCTCGATCTCTGGTGTGCTCGTATACTCGTCATGTGTAATGGTATGTGAATGTGAAACTGTGTATGTTTTGTATGTGGTATGCTAGTATGTGTACTGTGTAGTTAACTGCTGTATGTGTCTCGTTGTCATGTGTACTGTGTAACTGTGTATGTGTAATGTGTATGTTATGTGTATCCGCCCTCGTCCACGCTATTCATTAAATACTCACTTCTCGAATGCTTAGAAGTTGATAACAACTCTTCACCTCAAATTGAATCTTTTCCAGTTGTTGGATCTGTTTGAAGAAAAGCAAAATTCATCTCTATCGTCCATAGCAACGTTTCGCATAGAAAATGCAGGCAACCCAGGCTGCCAGAACAGCCTCAAGAATCATATCAATCACTCATATAACTACCTCATATAATACTCATCCTTATATATATATATATTATTTCATATAACTAATATATGATATATATATCATATATACTTATATACTCTACTATACACCTCCCCATATATATACTTATAATCATATAGGCTATTACATCATAATACCCACACACTACTAACTCCATCGTAATAAATACCTACTCTAAACTACTACACACATCAACACTCCACCTAACCCCATCCCACACTACACACAACACTACTAACACACCTCCTCACACTCTCACTCTTATACATAACTACAACTCCTACCTACCTATACTACAACCTCCACACACCATACTACCACACCACCCCACCACCCCCCTCACAAATCACCCTATTATATATATATAATATAAGTAGTAACAAACAGTTTATGCCGAATAGGGACACGCGCACACGTTTATATGTGTAACGTGTGGCATATTTTTTAACTTGACATGACGCCTATACGCTATGTCAAACGCATCTGCTATTTTTGTTTGTTTGTTTGTGTTGTTGTTTTTTGCTTCCTTATCGTTCTGCACCTGTGCAGACTCTACACCACAACAACACAAATACTACACGCCACACCACCACACATACCCTATCATATAAATCCACCTCATATATCTTATACTAATCTAACCTACACACCCTCCCTTCAACCCACTCACCTACCCTACACTACATCACTCACACCTACTCCTACTATACACAACTACTACACATACCCCTAATCTACCCTCCACACCCCCCTCACTCCCCCCCCCCCTCACCTATACCTCCCCTACCCTCACCCTACCTACCCCCATACATCTAACCTACCTATCATCTATACATATATATAACTAATATATACGCAACTACTACTATATATATATATATATATATTATATATATATATATATATATATATATTATATATATATATATATATATATATATATATATATATTATATATAAATAATATTATTATATATATATATATATATATGTGGGGATTTGTGACCCAGTCCCAGGTAGCTGGGCTAATGAAGACCAGATCACAAATTTAATCCACATTTCTTCCTGCTTCCAAACAAATCTCTGGCGCGGTACCACTTTCGCTCGATTAGTTTGGAAGTAGCCAATGAATGAATAGTGGAATATAAATTTGTATATATATATACTCGGTGGGCCTCGTGTGGACCAGAGGAAATTACTATATATATAACAGGGAATGAAGAAATAATTATTGACTCTGTAATATACTGCTATATAGACCGAATGCCCATAAGAACCCGCAGATTCCTTACATTTTATATGATTTTGGGACGAAAAAGTTTTGTTGCTCTATTAAATTTAAAATCGCAATTTATTTTCAAATATGTTCTTATTGAAAATTTACTGAGTTTATTTTTAAAAGTAAGTCGCTTTAAATATTGAAATTAAAATTTTTATTACGAAGTTATTTCTCACGAACATCATATCGATCATGTGATAAATCACGCTTATCGACAAGATGTAGTCAAATATATATTCGAGTATGACAAATATATAATTAATTCGGAGTGGACACAAGATGAAAAAAAACTCTGTCAATTTCCGAAGATAATGAAACAATAATACCGACCAATCCCACTCTTGTATAGATAGCAGTTACTGTATACATACCGCACTTTACTCACTAGTTCCAGCGCAAAGCAATAATAATAATATAAAATAATATTAACAATAATACTCCAAACTAATCACATACCCAAATCATAAATATAAAAATATAATAAATAATAGAAGCAGTATCCTAGACTACCATACATACATCCTATAATTAATATAATCCATAATAATACTATACATAATATCCAATAAATATTATTATAGTAATCACCTATAGAGATAATATAATTACCAACAATAGATTTATTAATTGTACCGGAATAACCCACACGCCACCCACCCCCCCACCCGCAGTCTTCTTTGAAACACACAAGGAGTGTCTCAATAGAATGCACAGTCTCCAATGTAAGTAACTTTACTTTGGGTTCTTATTGCGTTTCACCTCTAGTACAGAGAGCGGAATATGCAATGAAGAATCCAAGAAGCAAATGTTTACTTATGGACACTATTTATTACTACTTAGACAGGGGTGAAGCCTCTGTCTGGGGATTTCTAATATTTGCTCCACCACCAGGAATACTAAGATTACCAAAACCACTATAATTACAGTTTATCATGCACGGAAACTTTTGACAGCGCAAAATGTCACACAAATTCCAAAAAACTCGCTATGTTTTACCTAATTAATTTTATTATTTCACGACAAAAATTTAGGGATGTATATATATATATATATATACATGGGAACCATCAACTGATGGTTGGTAATTATAAAAATTATAATTTATACTCTGCAAATATTAAATTTCAATATTTGAAGCGAACACAATCGTAAATTACAATTCCGACCTGTTCACATTCGTGATGTATTTCTGAGACCGCGTGACATTAAGAGCGCGTGACATTAAGAACGCGTGACATTGAAGTCGTGTGACATTGAAGTCGCGTGACATTGAAGCCGCGTGACATTGAAGCCGCGTGACACTTTTTATTTTTTAATTTTCTATTATTTTCTGATAAATATTTATGGGTTTATGTATATTTTCTAACAAAAATATATATATAAGGAGTGATTTCCAATTACAATATTTAAATGGGGAATATTACAATGACATTTTTACGATGAATTTTACTCTTTCAATTTCTACGTTTTTGTTTACTTTTATTCACTCTATATTAAATTTTTCCCAAAATCTTTTACTTTTCAATTTTTCCCTTTAGCTTTTTTGCTTACTTTTTTGAGTGCGATTTTAAATATTTGCATGTATAAAAAAAATAAACAAAAATTCAGTGTACATCACGTTGGAAAAAAAAGGTTGAGTGCGATTTTACATATTTGCATGTATAAAAAAAATAAACAAAAATAAAAGAATAGATAAAAACCTCGAAGATTTCTTCCACCTATCAATAAAACTGGACATCTAAATTTAAGACGAAATAAAAAAGTTAGGTTGAAAGGTGATTGACGCGGATTTTTAATATTCAGTGATGAAAACCGAATGACTAAAAAAACGTGGGCCAATCGAATTTAATTCAACCTTGAGAACTATTCTATAAGAAATGTATCAATATTGTATAACAACTCGTGGGTCCACTGTTCAAGTTGAATTATTCTGACTGGAACAACTCAACAAGAAGAGACTGATTTGTTATACAACATCAAAACACTTATCAAAAATTAATATGTATACGAAACAAAAAAACTATTGCCTTTTTTGCTAACATCTGCAAGGAGAGAAGGGTTGGTCAGATGACCGTTAGTGGGGATCCCTAAGTTTGTCCAGAAAGGCTTTATGATGACATACCTACACAAATTTCCTAAAAACACCATTTAACGGAAGGAAGGTTTTCAATTCTCCGCTGTTGATTTATAAAAAAAAAGAATCAAAACAGCCCTAAATTAAACATCGGTAAGACGCCTCCAAGATGGCGCGGAACCTCTAAAATATGAAAGGTAGAGACCCGTCTTAAGGATAGGCCTCGATGAAAGATGTTAAGCTACTCGATACTGCATTGAAAATGATCTCGTAGAATTTCTTTCGACTCGGAAATGCAAAATATGGGACAGAGTCTACTACGCTGGTCAGTATTAAGAAAAGGTGATTGGAATCAGCCGCGCACGACGCTTTATAGTTCACGAAAAGGACGCCGAGGAGTTGGCGATAAGTAATTAATTAAATAAACCTCAATTTTAATTATTAACGTTTAAACAACAAATTTACTATCAAAAGATAGCAAATTTAAAACTATATATTAAATAAATAAATTTGTTGAATAAGCTAATTTAGATTTATTGTAAAAATCATTAGAAGTTTACAAAGGAAACTTTTGGCAACAATCACATGTTGTTAACTCGTGATTTTTACTTCCATAGAAATTACTTAATAATTGTAATTTTGTAATTAATGATAATTACCAAATTTTAACAATAATCAAAAGAACCAGTGTTCTTTTCTGATTAATTTGGTATAAATTTTATTTCTCTCGGATAACTTTGAGCTAAAATATGTCACAATTTCAATATAGAAAAATAGGTTTTTTTTGACCTAAAAAAAACTTGACCTTTCATTTCGAAAAGGTCAATGACATTTATACAAGTAAAAAAAGGAATGTCTTAAGACCATTTTGACCTATAAATCAAGCCTGACATTTATGAGGAACCGAAGTGGCTAGGGGGAAGAGAAAAATTTCTAAGTGTGACATTTCTCCAGTTTCAAAGCCTATTTTTTTCAGGTGACTTGAAATGTTTATAATTATTAAAATATTACTTTGAACAATATAAAATTTAATCAAAATGTAGTTCTATCTCTTTTGTATAATTAAAGGATATTTGAACTTTAAAAACGTTGTCAAAAGAAATTTAAATGTAAACCGGTTTTTTGTATCCAGTTTCATTTTTCTCAATGTTTGTGGATGGGAGGTATTATATATATATATACTAGTATATATATATAATAATATATATATATATATATATACATTGAAATATACATTCTTTTTGGCTGAAAATTGGTATGATAATAGTTTTTGACATGAATAAGAAGAATCCGGTGAAATTTTTAACAAAAATAATAAGGGGGGGGGCTCCAGCCCTTAACCCCATTTTTAGGGGTTACAAGTAACCCAGGGGTCCCAAACTTGGAACTTTTACTATTTATTATTAAATGAATTAATATTGTGAATTTCAAGGGCGTAACCCAATTATAAGGGATACTTTACTCTTATGAGCCTTTATCAGACTACGGTATTGAAATCTGAAATTTCTCGGTGCAAAATTGCACCGACTCTCAGAGCAAGTTTTTATTAATAAATTTTAGTTTTTATATAAAAGTGATCATTAGGATTATTATTTACAAAATTTTAAAAGGAAATAACGATGACTAATGCATTCACAATTCCCTTGATCACGATCGCAAATTAACCACTCGCGAATCCAGTCATCAAAACCCAAAAGGAAAACTGGCCACAAGTGGCGAATGAAGTAATTTAAAATAAATTACGACAATATATATATATATATATATCAGGGTTGGGTTCAAGTACAAGTACTTGTACTTGTACTTGTACTTAAGTACATTTTTGGAAGATACTGTGTGTAGCTGTGTTTGGTACTTGTACTTTGCAGTTTCTAAAACCACGTGTACTGTACTGACTGTACTTGAGCTTTTGTACTGCGGTACTTGTGCTGGTACTTGCAATATTTTTGGGCATTTTTAACTTGCAATATTTTTAATTTTCTTTTTATCATTTTCCTACGTATTGATATTTGTGTGGATAAATGTATTCTAATATTAAATTTCATTTATGAATGAAAATGTATGTCAGTTATTGGTATTTAATATAGTAGTAGTTATATAGGTGTCACATTACATCGATATATATATCCTACGTAATTTACTATTATACCGTTATATATAATATATATATATAGTATATATAATATATACTATATATAGTATTAATATAGAGGCGCGGTAAGGTGATATATATATATATACGTAGGATATAGTATATATATATATATAAATATATATATATATATAATAATAATATATATAATATATATATATATATATATATATAGATATTGATATACCGTATATATATATATATAGGTGATGTATATATATATATATATATAATATATAGTGAGAGAGTAGTACGTGATAGTTGAGTGAGTATTATATATATATATATATATATATATATATATAGTTATAATATATATATTATATATATATATATATCATCATCATCATCATCATTACCTACCTTTTTTTCCCAAAGGTGCGTGACACGCATCGGAAAAGAAAAGTAGTAGAAGAATATGACACAAGTCGAGAAGAAAAAAGCCCAGCCTTACCTCCCTTTTATACCATTAGTGGAACTCGCGCACAAAAATCCACCCTAGGAGGTTCACGACCGTGACGGAACTTCTCACTATGGGAATCTCGCCAATTGGGGTTCATCCCTTGCCCAGGTGGGCCACAACAACCATACACCCTCACAAACCCTGCCATTTTACTCCTATTATGCATTTTTCTTCTCCGCCTGCCAAACTCACATTTCACCCCTCCAGACATTCTTTTGTGACTCAATACCACTTTTTCTTTGTCTCCCAAGGCGCGTCGATTACCCCACACACTCACCACGTAACTCCAGCTTAACCCAGACGACTGTGCATCCATTCTGCGCACCATGACACAAACCATCTAAACATGACTTGCAATTTATTCTTCTCATTTATGCCCTTTTGTTGCAACCACACAACTCTCTGATACATTCATTCCTCATTTTATCAATCTTCTCACACCTTAAACACGCACCCTAAAGATTGTCTATCTGAGAGCACATTGTACTTGTAGATCTATACCTTCTTATTTCCAGACCAATAGTCTTACTACTATAGCATTAACACAGTAACAAGCTTACCATCACTGGCAAGACGACTAGACACAAGATGTTTTAATTTGCACCAGCCTCGCTGGTCCTGCAATTGCACAAACTTACCTACTACAACTCGGGCATCATCCGTTCCCCTTTTCGGTCCACAATATATATATATATATAGTATATATCCTAAATAGTTAAACTCAGTCACTTGTTCTGACTCACCACTGAAACTCACACCAGAGGACTAGTCCAGTAAGCCATAACCTGTACTCTTATCTACGTTCTACTTCAAAAAAACCATGCGCTTTTACACCACTCCCTCAAGAACTTTTCTACATCCGCTCAAACTGCTCTTCAGATTCACTCACAAAACACATAGTATAGTATATATATATTAAATTATAATAATTAATATATATAATATTATAATATATATATATATTATATATATATATATATATACTATATTATATATATATATATATATATATATAATAGATGATAGAGCGAGATGGGTGATTCATTGGATTTGGAAGTAGTATAACAAAACGGTTTAT
>JABUQX010039094.1:32500-33614 GCA_015478945.1 Trachelipus rathkii
AATTTTGAGCCTTATCCCATTAGTGGGGAGAACCCCTTTTATTTTGAACTTTGTTCTCCTGTCAGCATTAGGAAGAACATCCTTAATTTTGAACTTTGCTCTCCTCCCATCAGTGGGGAGAACCCCTTTAATTATAATTATTCGTTTATCGGAGATAAACATTTTAAATTGGGTTCTTCCCTCGTAGACAGGGGAAACTTTAAAACCAGCTCTTCCCTCACAGCTGAGAAGAACTTTTGCACTTATTCCTCTATTTAGCAGAAGGAACTTACATTATCATTCCTTCATACATAGAAGGAAATCTTAAAAATTTAAATACATTCATAATTTATGGGAAATGTCCCACCTTTTAGCAACATCTTCCTCACAGGGGGGAGAGTTTTTCACTGAAGAGGAAATGGTCTCTCCATTGAGACTTGAGTTCAATTCTCTTCTTTGATTAATACTTAATAGGGATATAACAGACTTATCCCCTTCTGGTCCCTAACTACCTCTTTTCAACCCCTACTTTTAAATCCCTCTCTTCATTAGTAGAGGGATAGCTCATAGAGTCCTTACTTTCGAGTCTGGATCACTCCCCTTTTCTCAAAATTTCACTTAAAGAAGGACACTTCTTTTGTATCCTTCCCAAGCATAAAACTGAACTTGATCTTTGGAAAACTTTCCAACTTCAAGTTTGAAAAACTTTCTCAGAGTCCATCTTGTTCTAAAGTGGAATGATCTAAAACGGGCCAGACTTTGACCTGAAAACCTTTGTCCCGGTCTTCAAGACATTCGACCCTACCAATTTTAAATTAAATTAGCTATAGGGGGATAGGGATTTGGAGTTGTTAGAAGTTTTTAGCATCCCTTACTATCATTTGCATTTAGATACGATAGTTAAATAGGTAAACTTTTTAATAATACAATGTATAACTTAACAACGGATCGTGCAGTCCTTTATTTATACTAATTAACTTGCCTTTAACATTTTGAATTCCTTCAAGTGGATTCCTTTCGCCACTTTAATTTCTATCCGAGAACCTTGTGCTACAATCACTTTAGTGGTAAGATGGTTGTCTCAATTACATACAACATTGATTACAATTAAACACCACATTACTTACACATACAG
>JABUQX010039095.1:0-15000 GCA_015478945.1 Trachelipus rathkii
TAATTATTATGCATGAAAGTAGGAGATACATAGAACTATGAGTCTCGACTAAGGCGTGAATGAAAAATATTAAGAAGTTACCAGTAATAAATTAAAAGAACTAGTAAGAATGAATTAATGGTTAATATGTATCAAAGGGATGGTTGTGGCCCAATCATTAGGTCAAAGGGTTAATAACCGTAAAATCCACACTGACGAGTGCCATAGTGAGGGGTCCATCGCTGATCCCGTGATAGACCAAGGAAAGGTAAATTATTAACTGTAACGCGACGAGTCCCAACACTTAAAAATAAAGGTCATAATAATGAGTAAGAACGGTAACGTGCTGAATATCTTTTAAACTAATTCAGACTTACGACGATACTCTATACTGCTTTTAAACTGTTTCCAGTTGCATAACTGTATGCAACAATTAATAACTATACAACCCTAAAGTCCTTTGAGTAACGGAGAGATAAAGGGAGAGGAAAGCTGAATGATAAGATTAATTAAATTAGATGATATGATATGATGATGATAATAGATAATATAGCATTGAATGAATGATTGAGATGATTAGATTAAGATGAATTAGTATAAATGATGATGATAGAATATAGAATATCTTATATATTAATGTATTAATATATATATATATAAATAAAAAAAGTATATAATAATATATATAATAATATTATAAACATATATATATATAAAAATATATTATCATACTAATAATATATAAATATCATATAATTATATATATAAATAATAATATTAATATATATATTATATAATAATATTATAAATATTAATAATATAATATATATATAATATATATATATATATATATTAATATTATATTAATTATATTATGAATATATTAATATACTATATATATTGTATATATACTATATATAAGTAATATATATATATAACTATATGTATAATATATTATTAAATATATTATATATTATATATATAATATATATATATTTATTTTATATAGTAAAATTAATATATTATATATAATATTTATTATTAATAAATATAGTTATAATTATATATTATATATAATTATATTATATTAAATATATTATGATATATAATATTATAATATATTAATATAATAATAAATATAGTATATTATAATATATAATATATAATTAATAATTATTAATAATAGTATATATATCATAAATTATATAATATATATATTGAAAATTTTTTGCTTAATAATAATAATTATGTCTAATTTATAAGTAATAGATATAATAAATCACCCATAGATGGAAAATCAGAACGTTATGTAGGTTAAGTGTACAGTTATTAATAATATATATAGTTATTTTAATTATACAATATTAGTAAATATAAAGCGATAATTACTTAGTACCATTAATCATAAAATGATATCCTAATAAAAATCGATAACTAATAATAATATAATAAAATCTTATAGTATCAACTGGAGAATAAAAACACTGTCGATCAGCCATCTCATTCCTTCAAATTAACAAGAACAGCGAAAATAGTAAGTAAAATTATTATCTAAGCGTACCAATTGTAGAAAACGAAACATAATGAAATAGAATTAAGTAAATTTACTCAAGCGTTTAACATCGAACAACTAGCTGAACTCTAAGATTCCCAAGTGGCGGCCACAGTCCGCGCAGAGAATCAGGATAGTTGTTATAGCACAAGAGACCCACGAGGAATAATTAAGCTTATCCTAATATACACATTAAGATAGAAAAGATACAATGAATGGGTGCTGAGTGTAAACCACTAAGGCGTGATTGATACGGGTGACAACGCATGTAACAGAGAGAAAAGAACTAACCAGATTGATGCGCCCGCTTACCTCTCGCCTTAAAGTAGACCCTTATCAATGTGAAATGGTAGAATATAGTCAAAACAAGAAGTCCGACACCTCTTTCTTTACTCGTGCATAGAAAAAGCACATCAGTAAATTAAAAAATGTATTAAACTCCAGAGGGTAAATCCCTCTAACATATAACCTCTCAAGGCACATTGGACTACGACACCCGTAAAAAAGACCCGAAAAAGGTTTTTTTTCTCTAAATCGAAAAAATTATAATCAACAATAAGGACATTAATCTGCAAACTAACACTCTAACAATTTAATACTCATGAACTCTAAGAATACCATCTCTAATAAATAAATAAATAATACAAATATCAACAAAATCAAGATGAAGCAGCAAATTAATGTAATATAGGCCAAGAGATACAAAGAGAAATATAAGCATGCAAAGATGTAAAAAATGGAAATAGATATATCGTAAATATAAAATATAAAATAAAATAAATATAATATTAAATGAGAATAAGCAATGAATAAACAAATATAAGTAAAAATACATCTTAAATATAACAATAAATAAATTATATAAATATAAATAAAACTAAACTTAAAAAAATTAAATAATATCATGTATATAAATATAGAGAAAGATACTACCAAAAGAGATATACCAACAAAACTATACTAAGAATAAATGTAGGGTATAACACTAAATAGGCTCCGAAAAGACTCTCGATACCGACCCTGCTAATGATTAAAAAGCAGAGAGGAGCACAATAGGTATATACTTAAAGAACCCACACGCTAAGCCACCGCACCGCAGTAAACCCGCACCGCACCGACCGCCCTTCAACTAAGTAACGGATAAGATGTTTGCTACATGATATCTTCTCTCAAACTTGACAACATCCAGATAGGGGTGAGACTAACTTGCGTTAGAGAGACGAGGTTACGTGTGAGCCGTGCGCGCCCTCCGAAGGGAGGGGGGGGGCGCTGGCCTTAAAAATTAATTGATCATAGAATGCGGAAATTTTGATCGAAGAATCGATACCGAAGGGGATCGACTTCTGAGTCGAAAAAACGACTCCTGCAGGAGATCGTTTTTTACCGCACATCCAACTCAGGCTCGGCTCCGGCTCTGGTCAGCCTCTTACGTCCGATAGATATCTCATGGGTTTAGAGTTATCGTATCGGGTTAAAATTTGGAGGGGGTTAGATGGTGACGTAACCGCGTCGTAGACGAGGTTACGTCCCCCCTGGGTGGGTTCCCCGAAAGGGGGATCAACCCCTTAAAAATCGAAGGTGTTCGATAGGCGAAATTTGGTGAGAGATTCAGAGTTGGATTTCTAAAAAACTTGGTACTTGGAATCGGGAGGAGTTGCTCGTCACCGGTGGCCGGAGCGATGCGTGCTGAGTAATAACACTTTCGTATAACAAACAAATTTGTATCTTATATATGTTATGAACCTGTGATCTGAAAATGATGGTTATAAGTCCGTTTAGGGTGTCTAGGACCCCCAACGGAGGGGGTCCTGGCTAAAAAAAATACACAGAGTGCAAAAGAGGTCGAAGGAGGAAGGAAAAAGGATGAAGGAAGAATATAGAGGGAAAGAAGAAGGAGTTTGGCTCAGAGGAGTAGGAGTTGAAGCTGCACCGCGCGCTCCGGTGCGGTGCGAGTTAACAACATTCGTAAAACAAGCAATGGTAGGTGTTCTTAAAGTAATGGTTATCAATGTTCTGTAGATTTAAAAATAAGGTTAGAGCCATACAAGAATAAAAAATAAAATAATAAAATAATTTCTTATTCTTTAATCACTGATCAACAAATTTTACGTTTTTTTACGTACCCTATAAGCAGTAAATCAAGTAAGATCAACCACAATAACTTCTTCCCACCATGATTATTGATCTACTTGATTCAGGTCATAACTTTTTTACTAAAATATCATGTTTTATACCTAAGCAGTAAATCAGTAATCAAAACCATCAAATCCACCTTCTGTCATCCGTGAGTCTATTGACTATTGATATTGATCATCTTGATCTTTTGATTTAGTATATTTTTACTAAATTAAATATGTTTACATACTAAAGCAGTAAAGTCAGTAAATCAGTAATAAACCAGCCACCATCCTCACCATGATCTATTGATCTATTGATCTATGATCTACTTGATTCAAGTCATATTTTGTATAACATACACAAAAACTTTTACTTTATTTTTGTTTTCTATTCTTTAAACATTTTTTGTTTTTTTTACTAAAACTTATTCTTTTTATGTTCATACTTAAAAAAATTTGCATTTACATACCTCTAAAGCAGTAAATCCGCACGTAAATCAATATCAAACCACCATCCAACTACCCTCCTAACCTTACATGATCTATTGATCATCTGATTATTGTCCATAGGGGGGGTGAGCTATTCGATCTAGTTGAATCTATTGATCTTTTGATTCAAGTCAAATTTTTTATATACTAACAAGAAAACTTATTTATTTTTGTTTCTTTTCTTTAAACAGTTTTGTTTTTACTATAAAGCATTTTATGCTTTTTATGTTTATAACTTTAAAAAAATTGCATTTTACAATACCCTATAAGCAGATATATCAGTAACATCATTAACAAACACCCACCTCTATGCTCCTACCCTTCCAGAGTCCTATTCTATTTGGATTCAAGTCAATTATGTATATACTTCTTGTATAGACATAACATAAAAATAAATTCTTTGCTGAGTTGTTGTTGTGTAATATGTCGTCGTCGTTGTTGGCATTGTGATTGCATGTTGTGAGTGTGTTGTTTGTGATAATTTGTTGTTGTTGAAAATGTTGTTTGTTGTTGTTGGTTGTTGTTGTTGTTGTTGTTGTGTTGTGTTGTTGTTGTGTTGTGCTTGTTGTTGTTGTTGTTGTTGTTGTTTGCTGTTGTTAAATATATCAAACGTTCAAGTTTAATGAAAATATACAACACATTTTCAAACATATCTCTAATATTAATGTAATTTACAATAACATTGTAATGATTGAAAACTAAACAAGAATATATCTCATCCTAGCCTTACTGACATACAGCATTCATTAGCAAGGTAACTAAATTAGAAGTTTCAACTTACGAGCAGAAGATGGCATAGCAATCTCAATAACTACTTTGAAAAATAACCAAAATATATTATTATTATATTATTATTATTATTATTATTATTATTTATATTATTATTATCATTATATTAAATTCATTATTATTTATTTATATAATTATATTATCCACATAGATCTACAACACCCTATAAGCGTGCGATCACTTTGCCTGCAGGTCCACGACTAGAAAATTGGTTGGTAAATTGTTCTCTACAGACACCTATACATTACGTAATCTTGTACACTCAAGGATAGCCAATCAGAGAAACTGCATTTGCTAAGCATCACGACAAGCCAATGAAAAATTCGAAAGAATGACTCATGAATCTAATTCGTTTTGACCACATGTGAAGGGTAACCGAGATTTATTACATTGTACCCCGATATCTTTTTGACACATGAGAAGGGTGGCGAGATTTATTACTTTGTTCCCTTATGTCCTTACTTAACATCTGTTTTTATCTTAAACAGGTAAGTTTATTATTATTACATTTTATTATTATTATTATTATTATTATTATTCATTATATTATTATTATTATTATTTATTATTATTATTATATTCCATTATTATTATTAATGATTATTTATTATTATTATTACTATATTATTATTATTATTATTATTTATTATATTATTAATAAATATTTTTATATTAACATAACAAATCTAACATACCACACACACAAACACACACACACACACACAGCACACACCCACCCACACACACACACACACAACACATACACACACACGCACAATAATAAGGACCTTTAACTGTATCACATTAGCCTGGCATCATCGTACTAACTTACCTGATCAAGTAAAGTACTTAACACAGCAGACCAAAACGTAAACCTATTCACACTTTTTCAAACAAATCTACATATCAATGTAATTTTACATTAACACTCATCAATTAGGTAATAATAATAATCGGATAAACATAGCACAAAAACGAGTTCTTTATATATTAACCCGAATATATGCTAACATAACATGTTTTCACATTATAAGGCTAACATAGCATCATATGAAACTAAAGAAATAGATGCTACACGAAAACTAACACAACTTACATACGAATAAACCTGTTAACATTAACAAAAGTTCCACACTTAACACAAGTAAAGTAACTAACTTTACATACAAAACGAACCTATCATACTTTTTCCAAGCATATCTCTAACATATTAACGTTAATTTTAACATGACACAGTAATATTAACAAACAATTTATCAAACCTTGTCTAATTAATCATACAGACCAACGAATAACATAAAACTAACAAAGTTTTATCCAAACAACATAAAAATAAGTTCTTTGAATAAAATATCATAGTAATTTGTAATAATTTACTGATTTAAAGCAGTTAATGATCTGTAATCAGTAATCAAGACATCAACCCTCCCCCCCCCACCACCACTTTGATCTATGATCTAACTTGATTCATGTCATATTTGAGTACATTTCGGGATAAACATAACACAAAAATAAGTTCTTTATATCTAACCGAAGATATGCTAACGTAACATTGTTTTCACATTTAATAAAGCTAAATAACATAACCTAACTAAGAATATAATGTACAACGACAAACTAAACACAACGTACGAATAAACTACTAAATTAACAAATTTTGTCACTTAACAACAGTATATAGTACTAACATCGTACAAAACGTACCTATTTCAACTTTTTCCAAGCATTTCTAGCAATCTATGTTAATTTACATTAAGCATCGCAAATTTAACAAAAATTCAGCATAACCAGCTAATTCATCAGACAGACAAGAATATATTGCTACGTACCATAAATTTTTTACATAACTTCGTAATAATTTAACAAACAATTCATCATAACCTCGTCTAATATCATTCCCCAACGAATAATTGCAATCATAAAGTTTGAACAAACACACATAAAAAAAAAATTATCTGAATAATAAAATAAGTTCTTTGAATAAAATATCAACGTAAGCGTAATAGTTAATATATAATATATATATATATATATATATATATATATAATAAATTTATATAATATATATATGTTATATAAATATATATATATAATATATATATAATTAATATTAATAATATTATATATAAATACATATATATATATATATATATATATATATATATTAATATATATATATATATATTATATATATATATATTATATATATATATATATATATTATATATATATATATATATATATATATATATATATATATATAAAGTAATCATTGTCTAAAATATTTGTACTGTTATATAACATATGAGGTGATGGCGTAAGTGATAAGATTACGGTCTCTGGTTGGGGCGACTGGTAGATCGAAACCATCTCATATTTTACAAAAAAATTACCTTACGTTATGAATAACAGTCAACATTATCAAAGTAAACTGATTAATACAGTAGTAAAACGCCATCACCTCATATGTTATATAACAGTACAAATATTTAAGACAAGATATTTTATATAAATATAATTATATTAATATAATAAAGTAATATATATATATATATCTATATTATATATATAATATATAATAATATATATATATATATTATTATATTAAACTATTACGCTTTACTGTGATATTTTATTCAAAAAGAATTATTTTATGTTATGTCAGGAAAAATTTGTTATTTTTATGTTTGTATGGTGTTAAAACTTTGTTATGATTGCAATTATTCGTTGGGGATTACGAATATTAGACGAGGTTATGATGAATTTTTGTTAAATATTACGAAGTTGATGTAAAAATTTGTACGTTTAGCAATATATCGTTGTGTTTATGAAAGTTAGGTAAGGTTAAGCTGAATTTTTGTTAAATATGCGATGTTAATGTAGAAATTAAACAAAATAGCTAGAGATATGCTTGAATAAAGTGTGAATAGGTTACGTTTGTGCGATGTGTTAGGTACTTTACTGCTGTTAAGTGCAGAAATTTGTTAATGTTAGTAAGTTTACTCGCCCGTAGTGTTTAGGTTTGTCGTTGTACATTATATTCTCAGTTCAGGTAATGCTATGTAAGCTTTATTAATGGAAAAACTTTGTTACGTTAGCATATATCTCGCTGTTGTATATAAAGAACTTATTTTGTGTGTCATGTTATCCGACATGAACTCGAAATATGACGATGAATGCAAGAGAGAATCGAGCTTTAGGGGTGTGGGAAGGGGTGGGAAGTTGTGGATGCTTTACAGGTCTTTGGTTGGTGTGGGAAGGGGTGAATTAGATGAAGTACTTTGAATGTTATCAAAGAACTATTTTTATGTTGTTTGGATAAAACTTGGTTATGTTGCAGTATTCGTTGGTCTTAGAATATTCAGACAGGTTTGATAAATTGTTGTTAAATTACTGTGTCAGCTGTAAAATTAACGTTAATATGTTAGAGAATGCTTTGGAAAAGTATGAATACGTAGTTTTGTAATGTAAGTTAGTTCACTTTACTGGTGTTTAAGTGTGGAACTTTGTGTAATGTTAACAGTTTATTAGTGCGTAAGCTGTGTAGGTTTGTCGTTGGTACCTTATATGCTTAGTCCATATGATGCCATCTTAGCTTTATTATGTAAAACAGTGTATGTTAGCATATATCGATGGTTAGTATATAAAGAACTCGTTTTATGTTATGTTTTATCCGAAATGATACTCGAAATGCGACGTATTCGATAGTGTAATGTAAATAAACATTGCATATGTTGAGATATGTTGAAAGTGTGAATAGGTTCGTTGTACGCTGTGATTAGGTACGTTACTGTGACTAAGTAGTACGTATGATTGCCCAGGCTAAGTATTAAGTAAGTGTCTATAATTTTGTGGATTGTGTGTGTATGTGTTGTGTGTGTGTGTGTTGTGTGTTGTGTGGTGTGTGTGTGTGTGTGTGTAGGTGTGTGTGTTGTGTGTGTGTGGTGTGTTAGGTTTGTTGTTATGTCATAGTACATATATAGTTGATATATATTTAATAATAATAATCTATAATTAATAAAAAAAATAATAATATATAATAATAATAATAATAATAAAAATAATAATTATAATAATCATAATAATGTAATAATAATAAGAATAATAATAAATATATAATATAATAATAATAATAATAATAATAATAGATAATAAAACTTACTGTTTAAGATAAAAACAGATGTTAAGTACGAACATAAAGGGAACAAAGTAATAATCTTCCCACCCTTCTCATTGTCAAAAAGATACGGGTACCAGTAATACATCTCGTTGACCCTTCACATGTGTCAAAAGATATTAAGATTAATGAGGCATTCCGAATTTCATTGGCTGTTCGTGATGGCTTAGCAAATGCAGTTCTCTGATTGGCTATCTTGAGCGTAACAAGATTACGTAATGTATAGGTGTCTGGTAGAGAACAATTTACCAACCAATGTTATAGTTGTGGACCTGCAAGGCAAGTGATCGCAACGCGTTATAGGTGTTGTGGATCTATGTGGAATAAAATAATAATAACAATAATAATAATATAATAATAATAAAATAAATAATAATAATAATATATAATAAAATAATATTAATAATAATAATAATATATAATAAATAATAATAATAATAACAAATATAATAATAAGAATAGTAATAATAATAATAATAATAATTAATAATAATAATAATAATAAAAAAATTAATAATAATAATAAAATAATAATATATATTTGTGCGTATTGGTGTATGAGTAAAAATTGAGATTGCTGAATGATGACTTCTGCGGTAGGTTGAAACATTCTAATTTTAGTTACCTTGCTAAATGAAGGCTTGTCAGTTTAGGTAGGATGAATATATTTGTAGTTTCAATATTACAATGTATCGTAAAATTAAACATAATATTTAGAGATCATGTTTGAAAAGTGTTGGTATATTTTCTATTTAACTTGAATTTTGATAATTAACACAGCAACAACAAAACACAACAACAACAACAACAACACAACAACAACAACAACAGTTCAAACATTTCATAAACAACATTTCAAAAACAACAACATCAACACTGCAACCAAACTGCAACAACAAACGCGACATTTTAACAACAACAACTACAGCAAAGAATTTATTTTTTATGTTATGTCTATACAAAAAATACAAAATATGACTTGATCAATAGATGAATAGTAATAGATCTAATGATCAATTAAATCATTGGAAGGGAAGGAGGATAGTGGTGTTGATTAACTGATTACTGATTTACTGCTTTAGGCTATGTAAAAAATGCAATTTTTAAGTTATTACTAAAAACATAAAATGTTTTTAAGTAAAAACAAAATGTCTTAAGATAAAGGAAAAAATAAAATAAAATTTTGTGAAAATGATACCCAAAATATGACATGAATCAAAAGATCAATAGATCAATAGATCAGATAGATCAATGGATCAGATAGCATCAATAGATCAATAGATCATGGAAGGGTAGAGGATATGGAGGTTTGATTAACTGATTACTGATTTACTGCTTTAGGGTTCGTAAAATGCGAAATTTTTTAAGTATTGAACATAAAAAGATAAAGTTTAGTAAAACAAAAATGTTAAAGAAAGAAAACAAAAATAAATAAAAGTTTTTGTGTTTGTTATACAAATATGACTGATCAATAGATCAATAGATCAATAGATCAATAGAATCAATAGATCAATAGGAGGGTGCGGTGGGTGGTTTGATTAACTGATTAATGATTTACTGCTTAGGGTATGTAAAACTGATATATTTAGTAAAAATATCGACCTAATCAAAAGATCATGATCAATAATTCAAAAGATCAATAGACACGGAGGACAGGAAGGTGTTGGATGGTTTGATTAACTGATTACTGATTTACTGCTTTAGGGTATTAACATGATAAAATTTTAGTAAAATATGACCTGAATCAACATTAGATCATATAGATCAATAGATAATAGATCAATAGATCAATAGGATGGTGGGCAGGAGTGTAGGTTTGGGTGGTTTGATTACTGATTTACTGGCTTTAGGCTATGTAAATAAAACGTAAATTTGTTAGTTATAAACAAAAAGATACAATTTATTTATTATTTATTCTTTATTTATTTTTTTACTTCTTGAATGGCTCTGAAACTTTATTTATTTGGAAATATAACGACTCGAAACACATATATAAAGAAACCTCATTGTTTATACGAATGTTTGTTAACTATCGGCACGCACCGGAGCCAGCACCGTGCAGCTGTCCCTTCTACTCCTCTGAGTCAGATTCTTCTCCAATTCTTTTTCCTTATGTCTTCTCACTTTCTTCCTCTCGACCTCTGTTTGCACTCCTGTGTTTTTTTTAAGCCAGGAACCCCCTCCTTGGCGGGCCCTAGACACCCTATACGGACTTATACCATCATTTTCGAGATCTACAGGTTAAATAACATATATACAACGATACAAATATTGTGTTTATACGAAACTGTTTATTACCAGCAGCCGGCATCGGCTCCAGCACCGGTGCCGGAGCAACTCCTCCGATTCCAATACAAGTCTTCAGAAATCCAACTCAATCCTCTCACCAAATTTCAGCCCTATACGAACACTTCGATTTTAAGGGGGTGGGGTCCCCTTCGGGGGACCCAGGGGGGCACGTAACCTCCTCTACGACGAGGTTACGTCACCATCTCTACCTTTCCTCCAATTTTAACCCGAATACGATAACTCTAACCCATGTTAGATATATATCGAGCCGGAGTCGAAGCGGAGCCGGAGCCGGAGCCTGAGTTGGAGTGCGTAACAGAATCGCCCTTCGGGTATTGATTCTTCGTATCCAAATTTCGGCATTCTATGATCAATCTTAATTTTAGGGGCCACGCGCCCCCCTCCTTTCGGGGGGGCGCGCACGGACACGTAACCTCGTCTATGACGAGGTTAGGTCACCCCCTATGGATGTGCCAATTTTGAGAGAGATACCATGTAGCAAACTCTATCCGTTACTAAGTGAGGTGCGGTGCGGTGGAGGTACTGGTGACGACCTCAAGTGTGGGGTGGTGTTGTGTGGTGCGGTGCTCTACGGTAGTAAAGAATATAATGCTAGGTATATATATATATAATATATATAATATATATATATATAATATATATAATATATATATATATATATAATATATATTTCATATATATATATATATTATATATATATTATATATATATATTTATTTATTTATTTATTTTTATTTATTTTTTATTTATTTATTTATTTCTTTATTTATTTATTATTTTTTTCTTTTTTATTTATTATTTTTTTTATTTTTTATTTAATTATTTATTTTATTTATATATTTATTTTTTTATTTTTTATTTTTTTTTATTTATTTATATTAATTATTTATATTATTTATTTATTATTTATTAATTTATTATTTATTTTATTAATTTATTTATTTAATTTTATTTATTTATTTATTTTTATTTATTAATTCGAAAAAACCTTCGGTTTTTTTCGTCGATCGAAGGGGTAGAAATTCCCACGGTAATTAAAAAATTCCCACGGTCAAAAGGGGCGCTCGCGTTAGCTTATCTGCATCCACACTATAAGGGCTCAATACTAAAACGTAACAGTCTTCAAAATATGTAGGAAATAGTAAAATTATTGTTAATTTTCTTTTCATAGACCGCAGACTATTTCAATTTCTTTTTAAGAAAATAATGTATTAGAAGATTTAAATATTTTATGCTGTTAATAATATATATATATGTATGATATATATATATACTATATAATATATAATATTATATATATAATATATATATAATATATATATATATATAATAATATATAATATAATAATATATATTATAAATATATATATATATATAATATATGATATCATATAATAGATATATATATAGTAATATATATATATAATCAGTGCGAAGCGTCCAGTCATCTATTGATGCGCCGATGACTGACCAGATGAGATAAAATAAATCAATCTTTTTCAAAATTTCATTATATTTCATGTTTATTACTGTATCAATCTATCATATATATTATAATATTATATATATAAATATATAATAATATATATAATAATAATTTATGATATAATATATATATATTTATATAGATATATAATAATAATATATATATAATATATAATATATAATATATGCGCTTGAAAAAGCGGATCATTACAATGAAATTAAGTTGATTATAACTTTCTAAAGAAATCTTTATAGTTCTCGCGATCAGGGAGAGCACAGTCGTATTATAATAAATAATGTTCACCACTAATCACAATTGCGCAAAATGTATAGGATGATAACAGGCTAGCTCATACTATATGATTTGTCCGCTGAACGAACTATTTGACGGATTCTGTTTCTTCTCATATAAGCATAGTACCTTAAAATTTTCGATTCAAAACTTCGACTTTGAACTATAGTAAAATTATTAAAGAATTATAAATTCAAAAATTTTTATTATTATTAGAAATATAAAATACAATAATAAATTTCACTCTTTTACAAAAATAAGTCAATAAATTTCTTACTTTAGAAATAATATATATTTTATAAGTAACGAAAATGATAGAAAAGTCTAGAAGTGTATTGGCAAAACTCGTTTTCCTTGAAAGAAAATGTATTTTAATGGGGAAACTACTTTGAAAATAACCTAAATATATTATTATATCATTATTAATTATTATTATATTATTGATTATTAGATATGATTATTATTAATTATTATTATTAATTAATTATTATATTGAAATTTAATATGCACATTTGATTTTTGCTGTTTTTTTTTTATTTTAATTCTTCCTTTCCAATTCTAATTTAAAAAAAAAACTATTCGGCCGTCTCTCTTCTGTCTCCTCTAATATTATAATATATAATATATAGATATATATATAGTATACTAATATAGATATATTAAATATACTATATATATATATATATATATATAAAGTATATGATTATTATAATATATATATAATATAATATTAATATATATAATATAATTTGGATTAAGGTCCCAATAAGGCGGATGAAGAAGTTGACTTCAATGTGGTAATAAGGGGAGTGGTACATTTTTTTTTTTTTTTAGTGTCAACCACCCACTCACGGGCAGAGCCCTATTACAGGGAGGGGGTGTTGCGACACCAAAGTTCAATGCTCGCTAGCAGCAAATTACGCAGATGGAAAGACGTGGCAGGTTGTAAAGTGAGTGAGATTAAATTCAGCCAGCGGAACACAGAAGGATGGAAAGAGAATTCCAAGGAACAGGGTGGCAGGAAAGAAGAGCACCGCAGCGACCTAGCCTGGTTACCAAGATCCACGACAAACTCGTGGGCCAGACGACAGCCCCTTGTGCTAGCGCAGGGCGTCGTAAAGGTGGTGGACGCGGGTGGTAAGTTCCCTCGAGTACCTGCCGCCGTGTTGCACCTTATAACGGACAAAGAGCATAAAGTACCGAACAAGGTGTGTGAGGCGCCGCAATCAAGAGAGGAAGGAGATGAACTGGGAAAAGATAAGCACGAAGTTTAGTAGTAGACCGGATAGAGTATCAAATAGAGTGTCGATGATGACACTCGTCCAATAAGCCGGGTGAAACCAAGAGCCACCTAAGATATGAGAACAGTACTCCAATATGGCGGATAAGAGAACCTTTATAGCTGAGTAACTGAGAGAGGAAAAAAGTCTCCGCAGTCTAAACAAACTCCCAGTTTCTTTGAGAGCCGCCCTAGCAACCTTGTGATGTGAGGTTTCAAAGACAGTTTTTTGTTATGTTAAGCCAAGGAGTTATATGTCAACAGGAAGACGAAGAAAACAGTCGAAAGATATAGGAAAGTTAGAAGGTGTTTTAGAGGAGATTGTAGAAGTTGAAGTGAAAGAATTGTAATTTCTAAACAAGGTTTAGACGACTCCAACGGAATTCTTCCCGATCAGCGAGAATAGAATCCGGAAAGATTAAGACGAGATGCAATTTCTAGAAGTAAAAAGAAGGAGCAGAATTGAAATGAGTTGAAGAGTGAATGGGTCGAGTCATCCGGTATAGAGAGGCTAGAAGTGTAGAATGTGCA